>NW_020769323.1:19662149-19673662 GCF_900518735.1 Pseudonaja textilis
GGTCTTTGTCCTGCTGAGGAAAAAAAATACCCTGATGTTTTTAAATTTTCTATAACAGTTCATTATCAATAATATTAGATGGTGAAATAAATGGTTTTAAAATCATTTCTGGGTAGTTTAACCAAACAAATGCAGGTCTTCCTCAGAGAATAAATTTCAACTGTTGAATAAGAACTCAGAGTTAAATGGCTATTTGAGATATTCTTAAAGATGTAGAACACCAAGTCAGAAATATTTTTATTGGGCCAGTTTAAGCTCATGTATGTAAGCTTTTGAGTTCTGCAGAAAAATCTCAGTAAATACAGCAAGAGAGAAGGAAGCAAGCCCCACAGTCTGCATTCAGTTATTACAGGGGTATCAAACTCGATTTCATTGAGAGCTGCATCAGGTTGTGTTTGACTTCAGGGGCCAGGGTGGGTGTGGCTGGGGTAGGTGTGGCCATGGTGGGCATGGCCAGTTCGACATCACTTGTGTCGGGAGCACTTTTGGTGGCCAAGTGCTAAGGCAGGACTTCCCTCAGACCCTCCCTCACTTTCATTATAATCTCCTTTCTTTCTTTCTTTCTTTCTTTCTTTCTTTCTTTCTTTCTTTCTTTCTTTCTTTCTTTCTTTCTTTCTTTCTTTCTTTCTTTCTTCCTTCCTTCCTTTCTTCCTTCCTTCCTTCCTTCCTTCCTTTTCTTCTTTTTCCTTTCCTCTTCATTCTCCTTTCTTATTTTTCCTTCATTGCTGTCTTCCCATCTTTCCTTCTTTTCTTTGTCTTTCCTCTTTCCTTTTCTCCTTGCCTGTCCCTTTTTGCATGCTCAAATGCAAAAGGAGAAACATTTCTCCTTTTGTTTTGTTTTTAGTTTGTTTTGCTAGGGTCCCATTTTCACTTGCAGAATGCTGCAGGACGCCATCGTGGAAGAAAATTGAGCCCAGGAGGGTCACGCTAGCAGAGGCACAGCGGGCCAGTCCTTTGCTGTTTCCAGGGCATCTCAGTGGGCTAGATCTAAGCACCCCCATGACCTGGATCTGGCCCATGAGCCTTGAGTTTGACACCCCTGAGTTATTAGAATTGAATGTAAGAATAGGCTGAAAGATTAGAATCTTTGAGATTCTGAAATTATGGCACAGACATCTATAACATTAAGAAAAAAAATCAGAAGTAGACATAAACTTTCATTTTTGATGTTGGGATATACTGTTGCCATCAAGATATTTTTATTATGTAGAGACCTACATTGTACTACCTGTCTCCAGTTCTTCTAGGTCAGTGATGGCTAACCTTTTTGTCGTTGTGCCAAAAGTGTGTACATGCGCGTGATCCCCCCTTGTGTGCCATGCACCTCTGAGCATGTGCATGCATCTCCTGCATGTGCCCTGCCCCTGCTCATGCACGGCAGATACTTGACAATCAGCTGGCTGGCGGGAGGCACGTGCACATGCGCAGTGGACCTGATCTGGGGCGACATCTTGCATGCCGGCTGAGATGGCTCTGTATGCCACTTCTGGCACGCGTGCCATAGGTTCGTCATCACGGTTCTAGGTAGTCTATCTTCATTCATAATACAAAGAAGTAAAAAAAAATGGCCTTCATAATATAAATAAAAAAACACGCAATATAATGTGTTCCAAATCAGGTTATTGTGGGCTGGTTATTCCTAACGTTTATTTAAAATGAAGCAACTGAGAAATGCTATGCAATGGAACTGCATGGCAATTAAAAAATGAATGCAAAGTTTCAGAAGGTGTATACTATGTGTGAGCTACTGATTCTAGACTTGGCAAGAAATGATTGTTGTATTATTTAGACTTTTCTGATCTGCAAAGAAGTTAGGGAAAATACTTACATTTGCAAACATCTTTACAATCACAAGGCAGCAACAATTCAAAATATTCTTTTCTACTGTAATATCTATCTATATGACTACCTTTCTTTAACCCTATAAACAAAGTAGCAGGCAGTCTTAATAACTAAGATTACAAAGGTGCTTTCTCTCTGAAGTTCTTGATTTCCAGCTGTATTATGTGTAAGACAATTCTTAAAAATAAAGCAATTTGAAATCATAGAATATATGATTTCATTTGATGTTAAGCTAGAAATATTCCCTGAGAGACGCATGAATCCAGAGTTAGAAAATGAATGGTTGTACGGGAACAGCATGGCTTATGAGTGCATTTCAGCTACTCACAAACCTATTTCTTGGACACTCATATTATATGTCAGACAGCTTTACAAAGTAGCATTTGTTTTACTTGTATTTAATTTCTTTTGGGGTCAAGGTGCACTTAATGAAGTCTGCCAAAGTTGAACAAAGAATCTAAGTTTATCATCTCCTCCCTATTATTCTGTTGTGTTTGGAAGCTGTGTACATTATTACTATGGTTTGTTGCAGTCAATCAGATGTTTAGACTTGATTTGGCATTTTTATCCACCTATTTGAGTCCTTTCTAAGGACCTCAGATAGGCATTTTATTAACATTATCCAGGGGATGTCACAGTCTTTAGGTTAGGTATTTTCTAATCAATGAAATTCTAACCAAGAGCTTCAGAAAAAGGTGGCAAGGTGGCAAAATCAGTTGTGTAAAGCCTAGTAAATTTAAAACTTCCAAATGTTAGTAAATCCCACTTATATTTCTTTCATATGTCTCAAGAACTCCAAATACTAATAGTATTATATAGTTGTCTTTTTCTTCCAAGGTGTGTTATGTTTCATGTATCTCAAAATCCAAAAATCATAACCTAGTTTGTTCAAATGTTTGGTTTCAGCAATTTTGACATATATTCCAATACACAACTTTCACAACTGTAACATAGCATTGCTTGTACTTAATTTAGGCAATTTTAGTACAGCTCTAATGAGGTCAATTACAATTCAAGATTACATTTTAAACAATTGGCATTTGCAATAATTTAAAATCATTGCAATTTTGACTATGATAATGTTAGATTAAGTAGTTTGTTTCTGTACTGCCATGACTGCTCTTTTAGTTTATTGTTTAAAAATTCCAACATTACCCCATTGCCAAGTCATATTTTTATCTGATATTCCTTCAGTATGATGTGTATCATGCCCACGAAGAGCTTTAACTTCAACTTTCAGTTGCTTCTTTTTCTAATTTTCTTTTGATTTTGCAGTTTCCATTAGCTTTTCTTTACAAACATACATCCAAAATAACACCTTACTGTGCCTGTTTTCATCATTCCAGCTGTGTTTCTCTTCATCCGCTGCTAGTTTTACTTGGAGTAATTCTCTCTCTCATTTATTTCTGGCAAAATAGAGTCTGACAACTTTGCTGTTTGATGGAAAGCATGTTTCACAATCATTAATGTTCCCGTTTTCCTCTCAAGTCTAATTCAAATAGCGTCCAATCAATCATACCTGCACATGGCAAATAATTGAGATAACACAAGTGTTTATGGGTATAATTATGTTTTTCACATTTCATTAATTGTTCAAAATTTTGGGATTTGGTTTATATAATTAGAGGTAGCATTTGCTCATGTAATAAGGCAGAAGCTTGCATTAAAACTCAATATTTGTTTCCTTCTTCTAGTGCCAATTGTCTTAAACCATGTTTGTTCATTAGCTATAATGCATTTTCTTTCATACTTTTATCTCTTCATTGCCAGATGCACATTTCTCTAGACCAAATTGCATTCTTCTAATCTTACTGTATCCATAGACTGTGGTCCACAGGTTGTGTCTTAAATGCTTCTTTGGATTTTGTGAATAATTGTACGCCATCCATTTACAGCAAACAGGGTATTTGGGGGTTTAGCCACATTTAGTTTTGTTTAAATTATTTGTAAGTAGTATTATTGCTAAAATAAGTGGTAAAGATGTCATTGGCAAGCTTCTTTTGATTTTTACTTCGTTAGTCGCTTCACCATTAATTATTAGATTTGTTTTCCATGCGGTTATTGACACTTTAAAGTATTTTTAAATGTTTTTACTAATCTCTAAGACAGAATCATACAATGATATGGTTGGAAGGGACTTTGAAGTTCTCCTAGTCCAACCCCCTCAATAAATTGAGCTTATGTCTCCCCTGCTCGCCATGGGGACGTGAAAATTTCTACTATTCTGTTGCAGCCAGAAAACCCCAGACCATTCAAAGTCCCTAACCCGTGATGGCAAACCTATGGCACGCATGCCACAGGTGGCACAAAGAGCCATTTGTGCCGGCACACAAGCTGCAGGAAAACTTACCTCACTGGGCATGCACATGCCTCACAGCTGATTTTTGGCCAGTTTGAGGCCTTTTTCAGCCTCCCAAAGGCTTGAGGAAGGCTTCTGCAGACTTCTGCAAGCTTTGCAGGCTGAAAACTAGTCCCGTTTTGTCACTTCCTGTTTTTCCGAAAATACTAGAAGTGGTGAAACAGCGAGTTTTTGGCCTGCAGAAGCCTTCCTCAAGCCTTTGGGAGGCTGAAAACAACCTCAAACCAGCTGAAAATTAGTTGTGATGCAGGTAAGGGGGCGGTGGGGTTGGATAGGGATTAAGCGTGTATGAGTAGGGGGCATGGGGGCACGCATTGCCTTCTGGGTGCTGGCATGCGAGTGCATACATGCAAGTTTGTGCACGAGTTTTGGCGTAGGAGCCCAAAAAGGTTAGCCACCACTGCCCTAACCTGTTGAGGAAAGCAAACTGACCCAGCACAGAACCACCCAATAAACATCTACACCAGTCTCGCCAGCTGGTTGACCACATCCAAATTTTTGACAGGCATAGTAGCATTCACAGCTAGGTAGTTTCCTAGCCCACTTAGTCTACATCACCTTATGAGCCCCCTTAGAATAGAAAAACAAAAGCTGGCTAATACAAGGTAGAGCAGAAGAACAAGAGAAGGGAAGAATCAATCAGGCAATAAAAAGGATTGCATTGAGGAAACTGTGGAATATAATAAGACTTGTGTAAAGTATTCAGGCAACTTATGGCATGTACAATCATAGCCAGGAAAAAAAACCCCAACTGTTGGCTGGCTGGATGAAAACACATTCTTATGTTTCTGTTGCTAATAGGAATAGGAAACAGTCAGCAGGAAATACAGGAGAGAATTTTGAAAAGGATGTTGTGCCATCTTAACATCAATGACACTACTTACAAAGGGGACAGAGTTTATGGTGCAACATTTCTTTCATCATTTTGATGAAAATCAGAGACCTCTCATAGACGTTAGGAAAACAAATCTTTGTCAACTTCTCTGGGGGAAGAGGAGTAAACTGGAACAATCCTACTTTTCAAAAGAATGAATATTCTCTAATCATCATACAAGAAGTTTTCAATCTCCTCTGAGATGAAACTGGTTGGGGCAAGGATGAATGTACATGATTCATTCATGAGTAACTGTCCACCATGTTATGCAATAGTGACATATAAAGCTCCCCAGCCATCAATGACATATCAAAGCTGTGCTCATTACTATTACCTCAACATAGCAATAGATGGATAACCAGAGGTGGGATTCTACCGATTTGGCCCAGTTTGGCTGAACCAGTAGCTCCGAAGATCATCTGGGAGCAAACTGGTTCACTCCAATGATCAGCTGCTGGGCTCACCTGCCTGCCCTGGCTCCATATTGATCTTTATTTCCTGCTTTTGAACCTCAGCTGCATCGCCTGGCAGAGCCGATTGCTGCATGTCAGCTGTTGAAGACACAGGGAAAGTGCAGGAGTGCAGGAGAAGGTCAGTAGGAAAGTCTCTGGGTGCGCGCAAAGCATGCCCACCAAGCCACACCTACCAAACTGTTGGTAAAACAATTTGAATCCCACCACTGTGGATAACTGAATAGTCTTCATGGGTTCAACCTCACATTCCCTGAATATGAATGTGTTCCACTAAGTGTGGAACTGTGCCATGTTCACAGGACTCTGTTCTTATCTCACTCACAAGGCACAGCAGACATCATTTAAAGGTGGCCAAAGCATTGTTTGCATCACCAGGGAAGGAGATGTAAAGCATTGTATCAGTATATTGATGGTATCTCATCCCAGGGTGTCAGATGGTCTTACCAGCAGTTTCATGTAGATGTTAAAAAGGAGCAGAAAAAGTACTAAGCCCTGTGGAAATTTAGGACAAAGGCTTAGAGACAACACTTCAACATGTTCCCTATAAGTCACCAATGGATATCCTGCCAAAATGTCTCACTGGTTAAAGTTCCCACAACTCTGTTTGCTATATGTATGAGCATGCTTTTCTTTTGATGCAACTTCTTTGCTTTTTTAAACTACCTCCTTGCTGTCTTTTATCTCTTGCA
The DNA here is from genome assembly GCF_900518735.1 of Pseudonaja textilis. The sequence goes on from NW_020769323.1 coordinate 19,668,387, forward strand.
GGTCTGGATTCATGGATGATGTCAATGAATATTAATATATTTCTCCTGAATAAGTAATGTTTTGTTCAGAAGTTCTGATTTGCCTTTTAAAGAAAGTGTTGAAAGGTTTATCTGCTGCACATTTGAATACGAGGTACAGAAGCTTCTTCAAACTTTGAAACCCTGAGGTGCCTATATTTTGCTTCAGCAAAGGCTGTAAAAGAATTAATAAACTACAGAAAATTGCCACGAAGCAAACTAATATTCCAATTCTTTTCTTTCTGGGAAATTTGAAGAAGAATGCTGTAGCATTGTGGTAGATTCTGAAGCTTGTTGGACAAGATAGTAGATCAGGTTAGATGTAAACGTTTTCCTGTCAACCCACCACAATTGTTGAAAGGCTGGAAAATGCCTTTCTTCTGAGGATTCGGTTTTCCTGCTGGGAGGGCTCCGGTGCAAGGACACAGACAACTGCTTGGTAGCGGGTTCCTTTTATTTTTCAGGAAGGCAAGAGATAGCAAGAAGTCTGCGTTCCTGGGGCTAGTCATCTTTGTATAATAAACCCCTGATTTTTATACCTTTTCTCCTTTTGTGTGTGAGTGCTTGTGTTTGTATTTCTTAATGTTTTAAATCCTGTCAGGGATTAAATCCTGTCTTCATTTCCGCCTGAGGGTAAACTCTGCGGGGTGGTTTGATTGGATTATCAGTTTCATCCTAATGTTTTCTTATATTTGTTTGGTGGCAATCTCCTGTCTGCTATGGAATTTATTTCGTGTCTTTTGTCTATTTGTTTTGCTGATTTGGCATGACCTGTTGTTTGTAAGGGATTTCTTTTTCTTGTTTCCCTAGCTTTCTTAATTACTTGGCTTTTGTCTAGGGGGCTTCTTTCAATACCTTTTATTAAATCTCTTTTCCTATGCAAGTTTGTTTTATGGTTGGCCTGATGTTCCCTTTGGGCTTTTCCTGCTTGGGTGTCACCACTGTCCTCATGAAGTTCCCTTTCCACACAATGAAACAGTTGGTAGTTCTGCTGCTATGCTGTGACACGGTAGGGGTTTTGATGATATATGTTAGCATCTGCTTAGAGACAAAAGGAAGCCCTTTGGATCATACTGATTAAGATCCTGCCAATTTCAGAAAGCAGCCTGGGTGCTAATTAATTAATCATAGTTGCAGAGTTGAACTAACCTGCAGTTAACACCTTTCAGCCCAAGCCTGCACACAAAGAAAATCAGGTTAGGAAGAGATAGCATGTTTAAGCAATCTCTCCCATCTGCAAGAGAGGAAACTTTTTGGAAATGGGGTGTGGGAAGTATACCCTAACCTAAAAGGACAGTGCCAGAAACCTCACAGCACCAGAAATCTCAGAAAACAGTGCCAAGAGACTCAAGCCAGCCCTTCCCCTTTTCAGAAAACCAAGAAGCACCAGCTGAAAGGAAAAGTCAGAGCAGCTCACAAGAAAACTTGGAGAGCTGACAACAGAAACATTTAAGCGGAGCCACTAAGATAAAGGGAATCAGGCTAAAAATAAACTCCCCAACCCAAGGAAAACCGAAACTCCCTTTTTTCTGTACCTGACAGGATTAAACCCCAAGGAAAGGAAAAACAAAAGACCTGGGCAATCAGAAACACGTCCAAACCCATCAAGCTGTGGGAGCTTCAAAGTGGAATTAAGCATAAAAGGCTCAGAATCACACTCACAATCTTGCTTGCAAACCAGGAACTCTTGAGTTGTGTCACTTTTTGCTTCTTGCCTTCCTACATTAAAATAATTCCACTTTCTGGCAGCTGGCTTCTGAATCCATTTCTTCTCAGCATCTGTGGTGCCCCAACTGGGAATGAACGGGGAGGAGGGGGGATTTCTTCCAGTGGGGGAAATGGAGAAGAAAATATAAAAATACAAATTGGACAGTCAGGCACAGGTAGCTGAGTTTTTAGGGTTTTTTTCTTTTAGTTTTTATAGTTTTATTGTGACCCACTCAGAGATGCTTTGATATATAATAAATCTTTTAAAATAAATAAATGCAATGAATAAATGTGATCAGGACAACCATAAAACCAAATTATTTTCTTTTGAGATTTATTTATTGCATTTTCTGCTTAGTTCCTGTAAAGAACAGTATCTGCTAACCTGAAAGAGTTTTGAACCATCATCAACCCACACATATCGAAGGCACTTGCCTGTGGCATCAATTCTCTTTTCTGGTCTCTCCAAAGCAGTATGAAGTGGATTGATCTTTCTTTCTAACATCTCCAAACTGCTGTTCTAGGAATGCTGAAATGCTGAGATCAAACTAGCTGATCTGGGCTTTCATCAGGCTGACAAATACTTTCATGAAAAAAACAATTGTTAAGTCACTGCCTTGTCCAAGCAATTGCCACTAGGAAAACAATTTTTTTTAAAAAAAATCCTCTCATTTCCACTCTAATTATCAAGGAAATTAAATTCATTCCTAGCATCCTTCTTGTCTACATTAAATAAAAATAAAGTGGATGAATGGGGCAACAGGTTCTAAGCAAAATGCACACTGGCTACTGTCAGTACTGTATGTGTGCATGTGTGTGAGGTATGTATGGAAGGACACTTCAACATTGCTACTACTTATTGGAGTAATGGACAGCCTTTCACTCATATTTAAGGCAAAGAAAAATATAAGAAAAGCCTTATTCTTTGCAGGTTGCTTGTCTTCTGAACAGAATGAGGAAAAAATACTTCATGTCTTGTTTTATTCACTGCTGTGAAAGGATCTACTGGACCTAATGAAATTCAAGAGATGGAAGGATGGCGCAGTATTTGAGGGGCTGCCACAAGGAAGAGGGGGGTGTCAATCTATTCTTCAAGGCACCTGAAGGCAGAACAAGAAGCAATAGATGGAAACTAATCAAGGAGGGAAACAATCTAGTACTAAGGAGAAATTTCTGGACAATGAAATTCACTAGTGGAATGATTTACCTCCAGAAGTTGTGGATCACTGGTTCGCAGGAGTTTGGAGATCCTCTAGCTAAATTCTACACAGTTAGGAGAACCCTCAAATCCCACTCCTGGCTGGCCCCACCCACCCTGCCCCTTCCATCCCGGAAGTCCATTTTGGATGCAGGTAAGTGCAGGGGGTACGTGGAGGCTTGAGGAGGGTGAAAAACGGGCCTCCTGGAAGTTTAAGAAGGCCGGAAATGGGCCTGTTTCCAGATTCCACAGAGCCTCTGGACCCCAGGGAGCCTGTTTTCTCCCTCCCGGTGGCTCAAGGAAAGCCTCCGGAGCCCAGGGAGGGCAAAAACACCCCACCCACCCCCCGCCATGGTGCAGGAGGCTGACTAGGCCATGCCACCATGACCACATTGACCCAGCAACTGGCAGAGAACCCGTTGCTAAAAAATTTGAAGCTCATCCATGGAAAGTGACATCAGAAGTACTAATCCACTGTGGAAAGGAAAAAAGAAGCCCTTGCCCTTTAAGGAATAGGCAAAGTTCTTTCCTTTTGTGGATTCAAATTTCCTGGCTGGGAGAAATGCAAAATGATTTGGTCAGCTGCTTGGAGGTCAGAATCAGTTTATTAATAGGAAGGCAGGTAAAAAGAAATCTCACAGCGTTCCTAGGATTAATCTAATAAGTGAGTAGGAAAACCTCTCTTTTATACATTTCAGGTTCTTTGAGTTGTAGGTGTGAATCTTTGAAGACTTTGATTTTTTGTGTGTTGAATTCCTGTCTCTTTGGGATCTCTTCTTGGGGTCTTGGTTTTATGGTCCTGATCCCTTGTAGTTGCTTGTTTGCTATCATGTTTCCTTCCTGCCATGCCTCTTGGTTTGCTTTTCACAAGTTTTTATAACTTGCCATCTATTTGATTTCTATGGGAAAGGATCTTAGCTAGTTTGTAGGGTTTTTTTCTCTGTATCTCATGCCTGTAATTTTCTCCTTCCTTTGTTGTGAAAAGTAAGCTGGCTCCAGCTATTTTAATAGCCCTACTTGATAAAGGGTGGGAGCTGTTTTCCTAGAAGAGGGGGGAATCTTAACTTCCAACACCACTAACTTATTCAAAATAGTTGATCAAAGATTCAAAGATTTGTGCGTGTGTGTGTGTGTGTGTGTGTGTGTGTGTGTCTGAGAGAGAGAGAGAGAGAGAGGGAGAATCTCCCAAGACATCTCTATTTTTCTAGGTTTCAGAGAAAAGTGCAGGATTTCTTTATTTTTCTGAATGTAGCAATGTTAGATTGTATTATTAATGCAGAATTGTATATTCTGTCATTAAACTACAGTACTGTGTGTGTAGGCTGATTTCCTTGGTGCTGATTTCCTAATACACAATTGTTTTTCAAATTATATCTGCAATAATCCTTGAAGAGACAAAAGACAGTTTTTTATGATTGTATTAGCCATGGGCGATGCCAATTAATTAGCAATTCAAGGTCATATTTCATCACACAAAGCCTCCAACATAAATAGAATCCAAATTAAAAGGGGCTGTAGTTCTTACTGAAAACCAGGTCACAGCCATAACCAGACTCAAGTAAGGGCTGATGCGCAGTGAGATATAGCTTTCCAGGTGGTTTAACAAAAGGTACAAGGTTGCATTCTTTTGGAGAGTTATTTCAAGACTGGATTGCACTTCAGTCAGATCTTCAACACACACACACACACAAAACCTGAATTCCCACCTCAATACTGATCAATTTTGATTTCCAAAGCAATTCCAAAATTCTTCCTGTGCCAACACAGAAAGCTCAGGCTGCCCAAGGAGCTGCTGATACAGTTCTACAGAGGAATTAATGAGTCTGTCATCTCTGTAACTGTCTGATTTGGCACTGCAACCAATCAAGACATATACAGACTTCAACGGATAATTAGAACTGCAGAAAAAACAATTGCTACCAATCTGCCTTCCACTGAGGACCTGTATACTGAATGAGACCGAAAGCGGGCTGTGAAAGTATCTACAGACCCCTCGCATCCTGGACATAAACGTTTTCAACTTCTACTCTCAAAATGACCCTATAGGGCACTACACATCAGAACAACTAGACACAAGAACAGCTTTTTACCCAATGCCATCACTCTGCTAAACAACTAATTCCCACAACACTGTCAAACTATCTAAAACGGCAGTATTACCATCATTACTGTCATCTTCCCTATTATCTATCTCCTTATCTTATGTCTATAACTTTGTTGCTTATCACTATTGTTGTATGTACGTTGAGAGCTTATGCACCAGAAACAAATCCCTTGTGTTTCTAATCACACTTGGCCAATAAAGAATTCTATTCTATTCTATTCTATTCTATTCTATTCTATTCTATTCTAT
>NW_020769323.1:19689588-19709612 GCF_900518735.1 Pseudonaja textilis
AAGGAAGGAAGGAAGGAAGGAAGGAAGGAAGGAAGGAAGGAAGGAAGGAAGGAAGGAAGGGACTTCTAACCATCACAACAAATGTAAACAAATTTAGTGAATTTCTCCCACTCTAAGGTTACAAACATTTATTTCTTCATACCACATCACATCTGTTATATAGAAACAAATCTATATCAATTGTAATTTGATGACATTTAGGGTTAACGTGTCATTGTTACATGATTCTCTTCATGTCTGTTTGTATTTAGAAACATAGAAATAGATCTCAGAAGGGAATAAAATATAAAAGAAATGGCATCAATGTTCACAGCAGTTTCATTTATGAGTTTAGGAAATCCCCAGTCTCCTTCAAAGAAACATCACCAATAAAAAAATCACCCTCTGTTATCATATTCTTGCAAAGTTTAAAATAATTCTTTCCCTCTGACATGTGTAATTTAAAGATAAATGGTTTGGAGAGAGAGAAACTAGTCTTCCATTTAGATAACTAAAATATTAATGTATTTCAATGCCCCCGCCTCCCGGACAATTGAAACCAATGCCTTTTTCATGTGAATAAAATTTATAATGAAGTATTTTATTCTCATTCCATTAGACAGATTAATTTTCTCCATTAGGAGAAAAAGAAAGAAACACACATTAAGGAGTTAAATATTTATTCAAGAGAAATAGAATAATAATTAGGGGCCACATTCATTTCAAATGATAGCATTGATTGTTTTACAGTTTGCCTCATTCCCTCTCATTCTGAAGCATGCTTTTCTTGGTTTCAAATTTTCGCTTGCAGGTTACAGTTTGAAAAATAACTTATGTATGACTGCAATCCACAAACACTGAACTTGGTCTGATGAGGATGCAAAGACAATATTATACCTCTGTTCCTTCCTTGACTGGTTGGCTGATTCCACCCACGATTTTTCCCTTCATGATTGCTTACTATCTTCACAGAAACTTTATTGTTCTTTCCATTGCTGTAAAACAGGTTGTTGTTTTTTTTTCTACATCCCACTCATCCTGCTGACAGGCTAGCAGGGATTCTGATTATTCTCACCATCGTCAATCACAACATCTAAACAAGCAAAAGGAACCCGCCAGCTTGTGCTGATTTGGACTCCTTTGTATCATTCAGGAACTGCATCGTCTTGGAAGCCCTCCTGCAAGACATGTAGAAAACTGAAGTGAATTCAGTGCCTCCCGCACTCCCTCTTCCCTTCCTCTCTATTGGCTGATCGCTAAACTGAAGGGGTGGGGAAGAGCTGCCTCTAAGTACCTTTCTATCCCATTTCCATATAAAGAAGCGGCAGAAAGCAGGCAGGAGGGCAAGCATTGCATAGAGAGCTGAGTAGTATTTGTGTTCTGAAACAATTGTTTTAAAAATCCCAAGCAGCAACAGCAGCAGCAGCAACAGCATTTCATTTCTGATGCTTTAGTTTTACAGATTGAGGCTCCAGGAGATAAGATAAGAAGAAAGCCACCTTCAGCTGTATTCATTCCAGTGAATACAGGTACTTGTGGAGTTGGCAAAGCATTAATTGCCGGAGACCTGACTGATTTTTTGTTTGCATATCAAACTTATTTTTTTTCTGACTTGCACCTTGCTGCTCCTTGGAATGGCATTTAGAAATCCCTAGCCATTGAAAATCCCAGGGTGTCATTCCAAGAGTGACACTTGAATGTGTGGAAATAATCTGAAAGCTGCAAGTTGGCCAAGCCTGATGTGCTTGTGGATGGAGACTTTGTAAGAATGAATTTCACTTACCGCTATGGAGTTCATCGACCTCTTCATGCCTGGAACCACAGCCATGGACTACATCACAGTGATCTGAATAGATCAATGGAAAAAGGCTACTCTTCAGAAGGGTGTTATGAGCAACTTTTTGTCTCGCCGGAAGTATTTGTGACCTTAGGCTTTGTCAGTTTGCTCGAGAACGTGCTGGTGATCGCAGCTATAGCCAAGAACAAGAATTTGCACTCCCCGATGTACTTCTTCATTTGCAGCTTAGCAGTGGCCGACCTGCTGGTGAGCATTTCCAATGGATCAGAAACCATCGTCATCACCTGGCTAAACAATACAGAGGTCGACACACACAGTTTTACCGTTAGCATTGACAATATCATTGACTCGGTGATTTGCAGCTCTCTCCTGGCCTCCATTTGCAGTCTGCTTTCTATAGCTGTGGACAGGTATTTCACAATCTTCTATGCTCTCCAGTACCACAACATCATGACAGGGAGGCGTGTCGGTATCATCATCACCTGCATCTGGGCTGCTTGCATAGTTTCAGGTGTCCTGTTCATTATTTATTCTGACAGCAGTGTTGTCATCATTTGCCTCATCACCATGTTCTTCACCATGTTAGTCCTCATGGCATCTCTCTATGTCCACATGTTCATGCTAGCCCGGCTGCACATGAAAAAGATTGCAATACTCCCAGGCACTGGCCCAATCCGCCAAGGGGCCAATATGAAGGGCGCCATTACTCTGACCATCTTGATTGGAGTCTTTGTAGTGTGCTGGGCCCCACTCTTCCTCCACCTGCTTTTCTACATTTCATGCCCTCATAATCCTTACTGTATCTGTTTTATGTCTCATTTTCACCTGTACCTCATTCTAATCATGTGTAATTCCATCATCGATCCGCTTATCTATGCTTTCCGAAGCCAAGAGCTGAGGAAAACCTTCAGAGAGATTATGTGCTGCTGTAGCCTGAGAGAGTCATGTGATTTCTCAGGAAAATATTGAATGCCTCTAAAGAAGCTATTGCAGAAAGGCAATTGGCTCATAAATTGATGTCTGTTCTAGTGCTGCAGAGCATTTGGCTTCACTAGTCACAAGGAATATATTTTGAACAATACCTGGTACATGAATGTTTGTTTCTGTCCAAGCTTATCAAACTACATATGTAATCATTTCAAGGTTGAAGTGATGTTAGTGGTAGTTAGCAACGACTCAGCAGGCTGCCTGGAAAATGCCCACATATTTTCAGAACGATGAGAGAGAGCAATGAAACTGGGTTGAGGAATAGAAACAAAAGTATTATGCACAACTAAGTCCTCCACTTTCCTCAACTATTTATATTTAAAATTTGGGAGCTTGCATTGTCTTGGACTTGTATGTGTATCATTAAATCAAATTAGAGTTTATTAGAGAGTTGTGCTTTGTATCACATTTTGCTCAAATGATTGTTAAAAAATTGCATCTTGCATCTTGTTCTTAAGACAATAGACTGAGTGAAGATAAAATGTAACTCAGCTGGAATCCATTGCTGGGATGGATCTGGTCTGGGAAATTGGGAACTATACTTTGAAAGGATTTCATGTTAATGAATATGACAATAAGAGATACATTTGGTATGTACTGTATGTATTTACTTTCTTACTCAATTGAAACAATTTTCTGTTAAGTAGTCTAGATAGTGTGCAGTTAAATTTGTGTCATGAAATATATAAAATGAATTGCACTGAAAATGTACAAGAGAAAAGTCCGTTAGGGCAAGAAAAAAATCCAAATGTGAGGCATGCAGGCATAGCCTTATTCCTTATCATTTACTGAGAGAAGCATGAAAAGTGTAAGATCAATTGTTAAAAATCATGTCAAAATGAATGCATCAAATAAAGGCAACAATAAAAGTGTGGCTTTAAATATCAAGCAAATGTGGTAAAAATTAAATATTTATCGTTGGTTTTAGAGCACAAGTCTAATCCTTCTGAAGGACCTAGGTTAGGCAGATATTGTTATTTGATTGTATTAAACGTATTATCACACATGTAAACTGTTTGAAGTAAAGCTACTTTTTGCAATTGACTTTGTCAATCTCAATTTCTATTATTATTGGTGGTAGTAATACAATTATTTTCCCCCTCAGTTATGGAGAGATACTACTTTTGCCTCAGGAACAACAAAAAAGTGCTTTTACTTTTGTGGGGAATGGAGTGTAATCCTCATTGCTGAAATACTATGGTCTTGTACTCACCTGAGCATCCAAGCAGTGCAGCTAAATATCCAGTCTTTCATTAGACAATAATTCTCTACCAGTTTATAACCATCCTTGATACTTATGCTTCAGTGAAATCCAAGACCATCTAAATTTGGCAAGTCTTGCCTGAAACACTGCTGCTTCAGCTGACTATATCTCTGAATTCTTACCAGGATTTTGGAAAGTTATCAACTGAAGCAGGGGTGGGCTTCAAAAATTTTAGCAACCGGTTCTCTGCCTGGTTGCTGGGTGGGCGTGGCCTAGTGGGCCTCCTGCACCATGGTGGAGGGGCATTTTTGCCCTCCCCAGGCTCCGGAGGCTTTCCTCCAGCTTTTGGGAGGGTGAAAATGGCCGGCCTGGGCTCCAGAGGCCCTCTGGAGGATGGAAATAGGCCAGTTTCCGGCCTTACAGAACTTCTGGGAAGCCCAATTTTTGGCCTCCCTGGGCTCCAGTGGCCTGGAGGCTCTGTTTCCAGCCTTCTAGAAGTTCCGGGAGGCCTGTTTTTCGCCCTCCCCATGCCTCCACGTCGGCCCTGAAATTAGGCTGTGTAAAGATTCCTGGGAAGAGAAGGGCAGGGTGGGTGGGGCCAGCCAGGGATGGGATTTGCCAGTTTGCCAAACCATTCATTAAAAATTATAAAATTAGGTAATGGTTTGCCTGAACCGGGGAGAACCGGTAGCAGCCCGACCCTGAAATGAAGTCTCATTCCACATCTCTCTCCAATGACCTTCATGTTTAAGAGTTTTTCCTTCTACAAAGCAGTAACCAAATAAAATAGCAAGCTGCAAGGAACATCATACATGCAAGAAAAATAACAAAATGCTTATACCAAACCAATACAATTTAAGAGAATTAACAGCTGATGCAAAAGTCATACCCAAATTAAATCTTTTTAAGAACATTGTGTCAACTTAACCAAACATTATATTTTGTTTAACTAACCATCACCAAAATAAATGAATAAATAAGTATATAAAATAAATAAATTTGGTTGTGTTTGTCCAGTCTTATTGAGTCAATTACTTTTCAATCAAGTCTAAACTCCAGTTCTTTCTGTACCACTCAACAAATCATTATCCTCTATTTAAAAGCAACTTTTTCATGTGCTCCAATCAATATACTGCTGCTATATCAAAATTGCCACCTTTAAAGTCACTGCAAGTCATTAATGGAGTATGCCTCGGGGTTAGGAGAAGCTGAGTTGGAAGAACCACAGTTTCTAATCTTTTATTTATTCACACCAGCTGAACAAGAGAGATACAACTTTAATTTGACCATATCACTTCATTTCCACCCATTGATTCCAGTGTGAGAGAAATTTATGTCCCTAAAGAGTACCCATGCAATATCTTTTGTTTTGCGGTTTTCCAAATGTCAATTGAGCATTCTTCTAAACTTTGTAACTTTAATACCGTTCTCCAAAGTAAACCTGTCATGAGTTCAGAGGCTGAAAAACCATACAAAATGAAGAGTTGTTGAGAACACTCCCATCACTAGGAAGTATGACAATTTGAGGTACCTGATTCCAGAAGCCCATTCAGTTAAAACATTTATAGATATATTTTTTAGTTTTTAAAGTAATATTTTAAGTGTCTCTATGAACAATTTGTCATATCAGGAACACGGGATTCTGTGCATACTCCTTCGTACCCATGCTGTGTCACCCAGTGAAATGATTTTTCTTCATACTTTGATTGTGATCTGAAAAATATAACACTCCCATATTCTTCAATTTCTGGGAACCCTGATGTGTTAGATTATGAGTTTTTACTTATCTCTATATCTGATGGATCTTTCAAACTCAAAACATACTCAAAGCAGCAAAATGTTATTTTAACTGGATATTGGTATTGATGCAAATGTTTGCAAATGGCAATTGCTGCAGTATCTTCAGATGTCTTATCATAAGAGAATAGAAAATGGGTGGGCATTACAGGTGTAATCACATTTAAAATTTTCAAACTATGTTACTCAATAAACATACAAGACTTTGTAGAATAATATATGGAAATGAATGCCTTTTGGGTGTTGTATTTTACACTGATTAAAAGTAAAATTAATTAATACATGAATACCACAAACGTGCTTTTCAAAAAGCAACTGGACATTCTCTTTTTTTTCTTAGGACATTTCGCTTCTCATCTGAGAAGCTTCTTTGGTTCTTCACTGAAGCTCCTAAATATACCTAAATTTAGGTTTTTTTAAAACAACAACTACCACATAGTAAAGTGGCTAAGAAATTAATGGGTTATTGTTTTCCTTTATCTCCAAGAATGCTTAAGATTGCAGATTGTAACTGACAAGCATGGTTTTATAATTTTCTCTATAATTGCTCAAAAGCCAGCTTTACTGAATTCATTCCCAGATGAGAAAATATATTATAACTATATCACCTGAATGGCATTAACATGTGGTGAAAATTTTGCTTTTGGTAGAATTTCACATGCTTTACTTGTGTTGTTTGTCAATATGCAGGGGTGGGATTCTACTGGTTCAGGCCAGTTCTACAGAACTGGATGTTATGATTCTGGGCAGTTCAGAGAACTGGCAAATTATGCCCCTGGCTGGACTCCTCCCCTGCCCAGTCAGTCCTTATCACACATGTGCCTGACATCGCTGACTGCATTCTTCCCTGCCCAAGTCACTCCTTAAGATATTTCTTTTTTTCTCCTCCTGACGATCAGCTGTTCCGATGATCAGCTGTGCCAGGATCCTCCTGCTGTCTTACTCCTTTGCCCAGGAGGCTTCCCTGAGGCCCAGGAGGCTCCAAAACAGAGCATGAGGATGTTGAGTGCTGTGCCCCCCGTTCCGGATTAGCAGGCTCGTAGCCTGCAAATCTGATTGGCCTGCTGAAAGCTGATCGTGATTGGTCGCCATAGACTGATGCGATTGGCCAGTAAACAGGCTGCCGCGATTGGCCCTGCCAAGAGCGGCAAACTCAAATCGCCTTCATTGGCTGCCTAGCCGCAGCCAGCCCTATATAAGGGGCTGCTGCGGCTGGGGTTAGTTGCTCAGATCTGAAGTCACAAATAAGGAGCTTTAGTTACTGTCTGAGTCTTGCCTCCGTTCTTGAACCGTCCTCCCAGACTTAACACTGGTGATGAGGATGGGATGCGGAGGCAACAGAAGCTATTGAATTGAGCTAGCCGAAGGAGCACGTGGCTGACAGAGCACAATGACGGCGACATGGCCAGCAGCGCTATACCACCCGCACCATTCGATCCAGCTAGCGAAGATTGGGACTCATACATGGACAGATTTCAAATGTTCCTGGAGTCCAACAACCTCAAAGATGCCACGCCCAGCAAGAAACGAGCCGTTTTTCTAACCCATTGTGGACCAGCCGTTTTTAAGATGGCTAAAGCCTTAGCCAAGCCAGCTGAAGTTAAAACCATGGATTGGGACACCCTTGCTCCCATCCTGCGCAACCATTACGCCCCAGCCGTGCCAACTCTCATTCGCAGGCATGAGTTCTACCAGAGGGACCAACATGAAGGTGAGAGCGTTGGGGATTTTGTGGCAGACCTGAGGAACCTGGGTGGTTTGTGTGGCTTCGCCAACCTCGAAGAAGCCATGAGAGATCGCATCGTCCTTGGCCTCAGAGACCCAACCGTCCAGAGCAAGATTATGGCCAAGGGAGACATCTCGCTTGCAGATGCCACAGCAGCTGAAGCCACTTGTAAATCGGCAGCACGAATGCGTTGAACCAGCGGGACCAACCGCCAACCCACCAACGATGCTGGGAAACCTTCAGACAAGTACACATCAACCACCCATCACGAAGATGTCGAGTCATCCTCAGACAGCGAGGAAGAAGAAGTCCACAGGCTCCGGTCAGAACGTGAGCAATGGGATCAGCGGGGTCATAAATCCAACTACCAATGCGCCGGATGCGGGGGAAACCATCCCCGATCATAATTCAGATTCTTAGACACCATATGCCGTTTTTTCAAGAAACGGGGACACAACGCGAAGGTATGCAGAAACAAGAGAAATTCCAGCCCCAGACGGAGAGGGAGCAGCCCAAAGAGAAATGATGGCAATGCCACCACGCAGAGGGAACGCCCTAGCAACCAGTGGAACCGGTACAGCAGACCCCGAAGGTTTAACGACACCCCCAGACAAGAGGAGGCTCATCAAACCATCACCATCGGCCACGCTTCATCACTTGAGGCTAAAAAGATCCGAGTAGAGGTCACGATTGAAAACAAACCGTGCAACATGGAAGTCGACTCTGGGTCATCACTATCCATGGTATCCTGGAACACACTCAAGCAGCTAATCCCCAACATCCGACGCCAAGACCTCAGCAGTCAGAGACTCATACTGAAAGACTATCAAGGCAACCGGATTCCAGTTGCAGGTACCCACCATGTGCAGGTCTCGTTCAAGGGACATAATGAAATTCTACCACTCACCATCGTAGACCGAGACCGGCCAAGTCTATTGGGCCTTCAGTGGTTCGCGCCATTAGGAATCGGAATGGCTGGCATCCATCATACTGAAGACGATGACTGGGAGGCGGCACTCGTCCACGACTTCCGAGAAGTGTTCAACGAAAGCCTAGGCAAGTACAAGGGGTCCCCTATTTCATTTAATCTTCGCCCCGACATTGCACCCATTCACCTAAAGCCACGCCGAGTTCCCTTTGCTCTCAAATCCAAAATTGACGAGCAACTGGACAAATTAATTGCACAAGGCGTGTTAGAACCTATTGACCACGCCCGATGGGAGACACCAATTGTCACCCCCATAAAACCTGACGGGTCCATAAGAATCTGCGGCGACTACAAGGCCACCCTCAATCACGCGCTACAGCAGAGCGCCTACCCAGTACCAGTTGTTCAACATCTCCTGCATTCACTTGGGGGTGGCAAAATATTCGCAAAATTAGATCTGGCCCAAGTGTATCAACAGCTGCCAGTTGATCCCGAGACTGCAGAAGCCCAAACTATAGTCACACATCGTGGTGCATTCAAATGCAACAGGCTCCAATTTGGTGTAAGCGTAGCCCCAGGCATCTTTCAAAGCCTGATGGAGAGACTATTACAAGGTATAAAAGGGGTCGTGCCCTATTTTGATGATGTATTAATAGCAGCACCCACAAAAAACCAATTAGAAAAACGCCTCAGAACAGTCCTACAGAGGTTCAAAAACGCTGGCCTCAAGGTTAAGAAGGAAAAGTGCCAGCTTTGCACAGAAAGGGTGGAGTTTCTTGGCTACCTCCTTGACAAGCAAGGAATCCACCCCACAGAAAAAAAATTGGCAGCTATCAAAAACGCCCCAAGACCCAAAAACAAAACCAACCTCCAAGCCTTCCTGGGACTTATTAACTTTTATAACATCTTCCTACCCCAGAAGGGGACTGTTGCTGAGCCCCTTCATAGACTACTCGATAAAAGGGCATCCTGGATTTGGGGACACCGGGAGGAACACGCCTTCCAGCAAGTAAAAGACCTCCTTACCTCAAAGGCAGTACTAATTCAGTATAACGAGACACTACCTTTGACTGTCACGTGTGATGCCTCGCCATTTGGGGTAGGGGCCATCCTGAGCCATGTCCTACCAAACGGCTCAGAAGCACCAATTGCATTTTTTTCACGAACTCTATCAAGAACAGAAAGAAACTATAGCCAATTAGATAAGGAAGCCCTTGCTATTGTCTCTGCAATAAAACGATTTCATGAATATGTTTATGGGAGACAATTTTCTATTATAGCGGATCATAAGCCACTACTTGGGATCCTGGCGGGCGACAAACCTACTCCACACATTCTCTCCCCCAGAATGACGCGATGGTCAGAATTTCTCGCTGCCTACGACTATCAATTAAAGTATCGCCCGGGGAAATCTATTCCCCACGCAGATGCCTTGAGCCGCTCACCACTACCCGAGCCACAGGAAGACCCAGCTCCCACACTCCTGGTACTGCAAATAGAGACAATGCCATCGCCTCCACTAACGGCTCAAGACATCGCCTTTGAAACCAAAAGAGACTCTTGGTTGGCACGAGTTCTTGGCTGGGTGGAGAGGGGATGGCCAGATTACGACACTAAGGAAATGTTTAAGCCATTTAAAAACAGACAAACGGAACTTTTTTTCACAAAAGGGGGGCGTTTTGTGGGGAGACCGAGTTGTTGTACCAACTAAGTTACAAAAAAGGGTCTTGCAAATGCTACACGATGGATACCCGGGCATCGTGCGTATGAAAGCGCTGGCAAGAAGTTACGCCTGGTGGCCAGGTATGGACAAACAAATCTAAACCTGGGTCGCCTCTTGTAACAAATGCCAGGAAAATCACTCAGCTCCATCTAAAGCCCCACCAGCAGAATGGGAAACACCCAGGGGTCCTTGGTCTCGCATTCATATTGACTTTGCGGGACCTACGAGAGGCCACACCTTCTTAATAACTGGAGATGCCTACTCAAACTGGCTTGAGGTCAATAAAATGAAAGCAACCACTACTGAGGCAGTCATTAAAAAACTGAACAGACTCTTCGCCACACATGGGTTACCAGATGTCCTGGTCTCTGACAATGGGCCCCAATTTACTGCCTTAGCCTTTGAACAGTATTTAGCGGAATGGGGCATCCAACACGCACTCACATCGCTGGCTCATCCTGCGGCGAATGGCCGGGCTGAACGAATGGTTCAGTTTACAAAGAAAACCCTACAGAAAATGGATCAAGGCAACATCCACAACAAAGTCACTAGAATGCTGCTCCTACAACACATCACACCAAACAGCATGACCAACAAGAGCCCAGCTGAACTCCTGATGGCCAGGAAACTCAGATCACCTTTAGATCGTTTGCACCCTGCCTACACCCCGGAAAAGCCCCTGGGTTCCAGCAGCAAGCACCGTGCTTTCAAGGTAGGAGACCTCGTTTTCGCAAAAAAAAAATTCTGGGGATCCCCTTTGGATTCCTGCCCAAGTAACTCAAGTTACGGGTCCCCACTCCTACCGTCTACTCACCACTGATGGCAGGCCATGGAAATGCCATATTGACCAACTGCGTTCCAGACTAACCACATCTTCCAACCCTGACCCTAATTTTGACACTAGGGGGGGAGGGGAAGCAGCGAACTCAGAATTAGAACCAACACCTGTTTATTCCGAGCTAACACCGAGATCACTGCACCATGGTTGGCAACACTCACCAGCTGCAGCTGAGACTGGACAGTCAAACTCTTCGCCAAGAAGCAGCAACCAGGCAGGTTCAGCGAGCCCCGGGAGCCATGGCAGTAACAGCGAGGCTGAGGACTCTATCACCCCGGGGGCACCAGAGGAGAGCCCTGACCATGGCACCGGTTCACCGTTCCTGTTTAATCCAGCTAGCAGTCCATTTGAACCCGGAATTGAACAGGGACAATTGGAATTGTGTAAATCAGGTAGACAGGTGCGAAGACCTGTCTACCTGCAAGACTATATTACTCCACCCCTTAAACGGAACTGAGAGGGGAGGGGTGTTCCGGACTAGCAGGCTCATGGCCTGCAAATCTGATTGGCCCGCTGAAAACCGATCGTGATTGGTCGCTATAGACTGATGCGATTGGCCAGTAAACGGGCTGCCGCGATTGGCCCTGCCAAGAGCGGCAAACTCAAATCGCCTTCATTGGCTGCCTAGCCACAGCCAGCCCTATATAAGGGGCTTCTGCGGCTGGGGTTAGTTGCTCAGATCTGAAGTCACAAATAAAGAGCTGTTGTTGCTATCTGAGTCTTGCCTCCGTTCTTGAACCGTCCTCCCAGACTTAACACCCCCCAGGCTCCATTTTTTACCTTCCTGGGCCCCAGGATTCTGTGCAGAATCATAGAGTCTAAATTCACAGCCTTAACAATAACTACTTAAAATTGAACATCTCTATCTATTCCAGTAGAAAGACTGGTGTTGAGTAGCCGGCGGATACACGAGGCAGACACGGAACTGAAGGCTAACATTGCTTTATTCGAAGCATAACAGGTTGCCGCGGCTGCCGAGGCTGGGCTGGCAGCCAGCTGGCGGCAACAGCTGATGCCGTTTGACAGCTCCTTTTATAGCCAGCTGTCAAACGGCATCAACCAATGGGAGTGATTGGCGCTCCCGCCAGAAATGCGGACCGGATTGGGGACTGTAGTTAGTCAGGGAACACAACACCCCTTCCCCCTGGCTAGGGGCATGCGCAGTCCTGCAAATAGGCCTTAGTCCCGGGGGATCCCCAGCTGGGGTAGAGTCCTTTGCCCCCGGGATCATCCGGGCAGCTGCAGGGGTGCAAGTCCGATCAGCAGGAGCCTGCGGTTGTCCAGGTAGGTTTTCCCCATTTGGTTCGCTTCGGGTGTGTCGTACGGCTGGAGTGGTAGACCGGGTCGTTTGGTCGGGATTCCAAGCGTTTTGTTGGTAGACCGGGTCATTTGGTCGGGAGTCCAAGCGTTTCATTGGTAGACCGGGCTCTAGGCGTTGGCTGAGTAGACCGGACCCTTTTGCGTTTGTCAGATAGGCTGGATCTGCTGTGTTTGCTGGGTAGATCGGCCTCTTGGGGTTTGACAGGTGGACCGGGCCGCTTGGCTGGGGATCGTTGTCGATGGCTGGGTAGGCCGGGTCATCTCGGCCTTCGGCGGATAGATCGGCTCTCGGGGGGGGGGAGACTGGCTCGTCTGGCCTTGGGCCGGTAGATCGGCCCTCGGGGGGTAGACCGGCTCGTCTCAGTGTTTGGCAGCTAGATCGGCTCTCAGAGGGTAGTCCGGCTTGTCTCGGCTTTCGGAAATGGTGGCAGTAGTGCCTGTGGGCGGCGTCCGTCTCCTCAGAGAGGGAGGCTTTGAACTTCGCGCTCTCGGTAGCGCCAGCGGCAGTGCCTGGCGGGGGGCGTCTGTCTCCTCAGCGAGGGAGGCTTTGAGCTTCGCGCTCTCGGTAGCACCAGCGGCAGTGCCTGGCAGGCGGCGTTTTTCTCCTCAGCGAGGGAGGTTTTTTAAACTTCGTGCACACAGAGGTCGTCTGCGGCTCGTGACTTTCAGCTCTCAGTGGCTTCAGCTCTTTTTTAATAGTGACTTTGCTCGGCTGTTTCAGTCCGGTTGCCTCTCATTTGTGCTATCCCACCCTCGTCGCCAGTGTTGAGTAGCCGGCGGATACACGAGGCAGACACGGAACTGAAGGCTAACATTGCTTTATTCGAAGCATAACGGGTTGCCGTGGCTGCCGCGTCTGGGCTGGCAGCCAGCTGGCGGCAACAGCTGATGCCGTTTGACAGCTCCTTTTATAGCCAGCTGTCAAACGGCATCAACCAATGGGAGTGATTGGCGCTCCCGCCAGAAATGCGGACCGGATTGGGGACTGTAGTTAGTCAGGGAACACAACAACTGGAACAACTAGAAGAAAATATACCCAAAGTAGTATATTTTTTTATTTCATCACATGTATTTATAGCTGTTAAATCCAAATTGGTTTTCTTTATAAATGACCAAATCACTGCTTACTTTAAACAATCTTACAGGTCTGTCTATTTTCAAAAGCCGGGAGGGTTTTATCTAGGCCTTAAGCCAGGCAAAAGTTTATTATGCTACTTCTGGGATAGTTTTTTAAAAACTTTTTATATAATCACAATAAATAAAAAAGTATCATGCAGAAGTTACTGTTACAATCCAGTATAAAATTATGGGAAGTAAATTTCTTCTAATACCAGTTAGCCTTTCAGTGGAGAGTTCTTCAATCCAAGAATTTCCCTGTGCTACTCCATTAGATGCAATTTATTTTCTACTTTCTGCGCAAAGATAATAAGTGGATGCTAAGGTTTAGTCTAGTAAAAGCCTATTAGGGAAGCATTTATACAACACACAAATGGATTTGAGTGCCAGTGTGATTCTATTAATAGTCTCTTTCTCTCTCTCCCTCATCTATCTATCTATCTATCTATCTATCTATCTATCTATCTATCTATCTATCTATCTATCTTTCTATCTTTCTATCTTTCTATCTTTCTATCTATCTATCTATATCGAGAGATCCCTCCATTTGGAACAGAAATTAATTATTTCAGGCTATTCCATAAATCAATTACAAGAATCTGCTATGAAGACCAAACTAGCCTGAGATTTTACATTGTTAAATTTCTTTCTCAAACATACAAATTAAATTCCAGAGAGTAATCCTAATAGAAATGCAGCTGAATCCATATAAAGTATACAAGGATAACAGAAGACAAAGCAATTCCACATGGTCAGGTCTTAAACTTGTTTATTAATGGAATATCAGACTAGAAAACTTATTCTAGTAACATTGTTTACTGAAACTCCTTGGGCATCTCTTTGACATGAAGGCATTGAACGGGACGGGTATATATTAAAGTGTATTGACTTGCTTAAGCATTCATTATCTCACTCCGGAAAACAATTAGCATGAAATATATTTAGGCACCAAATATATTAGCTTAAATAGAAAAAGATCTATCATGGAGAGTCAAGCACTCATTAATAAAGTCTGCATAAATGATGGCAATCCAAAAAAATTCTGAAACAAGACATTTGTTCTCAGTATGATTTATTCTAAAATTCAGCCCTGGAAAGCTTCCTTCACAAATGCAGCCCAAAATAAATATTTGTTTTTGAAAGATTAGCTCTAATAAAACCAAATCTGGTAAGCTACAAAAGGCCCCAATCAGAAATCTGCCTGGTGGGTTAATTCTCATCAGTTTTAATATTTAATTTGCAGTACAGAACATTTCTTTTTAATCTGCAAAACATCTTCCCAAGTTTCACTTTATTTTAAAATTTCTACAGAAGAAATCATTGATTAAACTAATAATTTGCTTTCTGCTTTTCCATTTTACTTCTGGAAAGTATAACCAACCGTTGCTTAGTTGAATTTTAATGTGCTGGTACATTATTTCTGAAAAATGAATTCAGATGGGATAAGAATCTGGATATGGATATTAGACTTAACTACCACAATAAATCTATCCTCTTGGTCAGACCTCTACAATTGATCCAAATATTAGTTAAAAAAAAAAGGAAACTGTTGGAAGAAATTTCCTGAATTTGTTCCCAGCTGGGAAAAACCATAGACACTGGTTTTTCCCAACTGGGACAAAAAGAAATGAATTCTGAAGCAGCTGCCAGAAAGTGGGATTCTTTAATGAAGGAAGGCAAAAAGCAGGTGTGACACAGCTTAAGCATTCCTGAGTTGCAATCCAGCTTGGGGTGTGTGAATCTTAGCCTTTTATGCTTAATTCCCCCTTGAAGATCCTGCAGCTTGATGGGCTTATTTTGTGTGCCTCTAGTTAAAGTGATTGCCCTGGATGCTATCTTCCTGCCTTAATGGGTTAATTCTGTCCCAAGACCTTTGTCTTTCCTATCCTGGGGGTTAATCTTGTCAGGGGGCAGGAAAAAGGAAATTTTGGTTTTGTCTTGATGAGTTATTTTTAGCCTGATTATCATTATCTTAATGGCTCTACTTAACTGTTTCTATTGTCAGCTCTGTTAGCAGGCTGCTCTGAGTTTTCTCTTTCAGCTGGTGATTTTTGGTTTTCTTAAAGGGGGAAGGGCTAGCTTGAGTTTTTTGGCACTATTTTCTGAGGTTTCTGGCACTGTCGTTTTGGAGTATACTTATCATAAAACTAAGTACATTTCAGAAATAGAAAATATGTCACATATATAATCTAAACAGAAACAGATGTTATTTTCTTTTGACATGAATTCTTAATATTTAATTCATGGATTATTTGTTCTATATGGATAGATTTCTTATCTTATTGTTTAGCTAAGACTGAAACTTTTCATTTTAACCTAGATTTCATATTGATTACTGTGATTGATACTCATGCATTAATTTGATCTAGTTTTAAAATGATTCAAAATATTAAATTTAATGGTGTTATTAATATTGTTCTGAGAATTGGTATTCAATTTATTTAATGCTTTAAAGTCTCTGGTTTATTGGTGTATTTTTTTCTTGCTCCTGTCTTTTTTTAAAAAAATTTTTTTGCTCAAAATTAAATACATATGTTGAAATGACTTTAATTCTCATGTTCTTGTGTTATCGGATCTATAATGAAATAAAGAGTGGGCTGATTTTAAAACATACATTTTAAAAAGAGATCTTATCTGTAATATACTTCACAGGCTATTTGAGCACATCAGCAAGCCACCTATGATATTTCTACCAGCTATGGCCATATAACTGTGTTAGGGATACACCCTAGACAGAATCTGCAGGGCAGTCAGGCAGGCAGGCAAAATATGTGAGATAAGTGTTGTGTAGCTTACACTCAGTAAAAGCAGATACACAGTGCCTATTAAATAGTTTTATTCCAGCAAGAGTTAAAGCATAGTCAAAACAGTCCATATATCATTCACTTAGTTCAGTCCGTCCAGGGATTATTCATTTGCAAATTCCAGTGTCTAAAAAGAGAGGTCAGTACACTTACAAATAACAGTCCGGTAATTTATCTCCTCGCAGTAGAGAGAGATATGCAACAAAGTCAGAAACTCCTCTCTTCCTTCTGCAACTCCAGTAATTGCCAGCAAACTGTCAGGGAATCGTCAGCAATCAATCAGGGTTCTTGCTCCCTTTTATGGTGGTTTCACACCACACCCAAAATTACATGCTTTGCATTTAAAGTGACACACACTTAAACTAACATTCATAGCTTATATATATTATTTTACCCAAACTAGTTAGGTGACCTATGTTATACCTAACATTCTCCCCTTTTGGGTAATATAATAATATATATATCTATTTACAACCTTAACCCATAGTCATCACAACTCTCTTTGTGTTTGACTGCACCTTGGGCTTTCGTGAACTGATCAGCAATATTTTGCTCAGTCATACAATACTCCAATCTTATTAAACCATCTTTTACAGATTGTCTTACATTCAGATATCTAAGATCTGTATGCTTAGATCTCGTTTTTACAGCAATATTTGTAGCCATCCGTATGGCTGCTTGATTGTCCTCATACACTACAATGGAATCATTAACAGTTAATCCCATATCCAATAACAACTGTTTATACAGAATTAAATCAGTACATAATAAAGATAGACATGAAAATTCTGCTTCCATTGTGGACATACTTATGTGTTGCTGTCTAATTGACCTCCAACCAATTAATGCTTTTCCTAATAGTATAGCCATTCCTGAAGTTGATTTCTTAGTGTTTTTATCTGTTGCAAAACTTGCATCAGCATATGCACTTAAAATCAAATCATCTTTTGGCTCCAAATACAATGCATAGTGCATTGTCCCTTTAAGATATCTTAAGATACGTTTTGCTGCTTGCCAGTGTCGTTCATCGGGTTCAGCGTTGAAACGAGCCAATTGATTAACGCTATAGGCAATATCTGGCCTTGACCAATTACTAATGTACGATAGACTGCCAATTAGTGACTGATAGATAGTCTTATCGAATTTTGAACTTTGAGCATCAGTCCGGCAAAATTCCTGACTCATTGGAGTTTTTGCTGGTTTACAAAGTTCCATTTTATATGTTTTTAGTAATTGATAAATCTTATCCTCTTGAGATATCTTATAGCCACTATTGGTTTTATTTATTGTCAATCCGAGATACTGTTTTATCTCTCCTAATTGTTTAATTTTATCCTCTTTCCTAATAATGATATTATTTCAGTAGCTTCATTATTAGTTTTTGTAATCAAGGCAATATCATCTGTAAACAACAATAATAATGACACTATTCCATTTTTTCTCTTTTAAATAAACATGGATCAGCTAAACCTGCTTTAAACCCTATATTGTTTAACTCCTTAACAATATATTGGTTCCATTCATAACCAGATTGTTTTAATCCATAGAGACTCTTTTTAAGTTTCCAACAGTCATTATTAGTTTTATCATCCTTTATCCCTACAGGTTTCTTTAGGTATATAGTGTGCTGCAATGGTGCATGCAGATAGGCAGTTTCTACATCTAAATGATTTATGATATAGTTTTTCTTAGCTGCCCACACTAAAGCTGCTCTCAAGGTTGTTGCTTTTAGACTTGGTGCAAACACTTCATCATAATCACATGCAGTTTGATTAAATCCTTGAGCTACCAACCTAGCCTTATGGGTAACAGTCCCATTTATACCTGTTTTAATTTAAATATCCATTTGCAGCCAATGGACTTTTCACCTGGAGGTAATCTAGCATTCTCATAGACTCCCATCTGTTTTAATGAATTCAGTTCCTTTTGCATTGCTGTATGCCAGTTCTCCTGATCCTTTGCAGGATACGTTTTTAGTTCTTCCACAGTGGTTGGAATTTTACTAATCTGGCACACCATACTTGCCTGGTACCTATCAGGTGGTCTACTTACTCGTGTTGACCGTCTAGGTAGAACAGGACTCACAGGTGGACTCTTATCTATCACCTGTTCCTGGTCATCTATTTCTTCTTCACTTATTTCTTCTTTAATTGGTCCTATTTTCTCTTCCTTTACTTTATCTTTAATTGGATCTCTCACATCACTAGCATGGTGGTTCGGGCCTCTGTAGGTTTCTATAATTACACTTCCATTCGAATCGTGTTCCAATTTGTGCCATCCTACATGTTCCAGGAATTGAGCACTAGCACTACAATAAATTCTAGTTGTGCCCTCTTCCCAGAACCTGTAAGATCTATGGTTTGATTCGTAACCTACAAAATATAATCTTTTAGCCCTATGCTGTCCCTTATGTCTCAGTTGTGTGGGAATATGCACCCATGCTGGTGCTCCAAATGTGTGCATATAGCTTAGGTCAGGTTTTCTACCATGCCACAGTGTGAATGGTAATTCACCTGTTGTTGAGTTAACAACATTATTTAATATATGATTACCACACATTGTTGCTTCTCCCCACAAATTTTCAGGTAATCCTGAATCTGACAACATAGTACGAGCCATTGCCTGCAGTGTTTGGCCTCACCTTTCTATAAAGGAATTATGTTGTGGCCTATATGGTGCAGACCTTTTATGTTCTACACCTGCCATCTTCAGTCTATTTTGGAATTTATTATTTATAAATTCCGTACCATTATCAGTTACAAGAGTTACTAGTTTCCTTTTAGTTTTTCTCTCTGCAAACTTCAACCAATTAAAGAAATTTTGATATGTTTCCGTTTTACTCTTCATTAAATAACAGAAACCATATCTAGAGTAATGATCCATTATACTTAATATATAACGAGCACCTCCCACACTTGGTTTTTTAGGACCTATAATATCAGCAAATACGACCTCTAGAGGCTCCTTTGTTTTAAATCCATTAATTCTATTTGCTGGTATTACCTTGCTTTTTTCTTGACTGCAAGCATTGCAGTGCAAATACTTACTGCAAGGCTTCAGTTTTATACCTTTAGACAGTTCAACTGTTTGCTTGAGCATTTTAAAATTTATATGCCCTAAACGTCTGTGTAACAAATGTATGCATTCTTCATGAGATTTAACGTTATTATACACTGTGTTAGCCACCTCTAATTGATCATCATTTAACACATACAATTCACCTTTTAAAGTTGCAGTCACTTTTTTACCTTCCTTTTCTATTATGCAGTTTTCTCCCCTAAAGGTAACTACATAACCTAGTTTAATCAAAACTCTAACTGAAAGCAAATTAAACTTAAGTTGTGGTACATATAACATTTTGACATTTTCTTTTATGCAAGGACAATATGCTGTACCTTCAGCTTTTGCTTTAAGTCTCCAACCATTAGGTAATGATATCTGCTGTGAACTCGTGGACATCTTAATAAATCTTTTCTTATCTTTGGTTATGCAGTGCGATGCTCCACTATCTACAACCCAAAAATTATTATTGTTCACAGTTTGGTTGCTATACATGGCTAACTCTAAGCACCTTTTATCCTTTTGATGCCTTTTTGCATTCTGGCTGGCATTTTGGTGTTTTGCTTTCTTGCAGAATCTGGCCAAATGTCCTTTTCTTCCACAATTAAAACATTTTCTAATTGTGTAGGCTGACGAAGATAATTCCTCTTCTTGTGGTTGTTCCCTTCTGAGTTGATCCCTTTCAAGCCTTCTCCTGGCTTCTTCAATTAATCTGCCAGTAATATCAGTTAATGTGAGGTTATC
>NW_020769323.1:19709622-19723648 GCF_900518735.1 Pseudonaja textilis
ATATTATTTTACCCAAACTAGTTAGGTGACCTATGTTATACCTAACAAACTGTTTTCAGTTGTATTGGCTCCTAGTATCATACCATTACTGGTCTAGGCAATTCTGTCACTTCATTACAGAAAGCAAGTCAGTAAATCAAGAAGAATCCCTGGATTGGGGACCAAAGACAGGTCATTAGGGAACAATCTCCTTGAAAATCATCTTCACCTTGTCATCTTCATGTTCCAAAGACTGACAAAAACAGAACTGCCTGCAAGATCTCTCATGATTAATTACAATTGCCATAGCCATAAGGCTATGCCACTAAACCATGTCTTTATCCAGAATTAAACCCTTGATGACATCTGTTTCACTGTCAACATCAGAAAGATAAGGCAGTAATAGAAGTGAGACAAAGCTAACCATATCATTGTAAATTCCTTCTGGCTCTGATAGAGTTGAAGTTAAGGCACTACTGTTCCCTTACTTCTTGAATAAGATAGCAAACAATTACTTGGGATCAACGACATGATTATTACTGCTATTCTTCCTGAATATAACCAAAGTCAGATGGTGTTCTTAACAGAATTGGGCAACTTGAGCAACAAATGTATTTCCACCTAATACATTTGTATCTCAAATATGTGTTCACTATAAGCATCTTGTTCAGCCCAACCTGAATCTTTCTGCAATCTGTCAGATCACAGCCATTTGCTGGAATACAATGAGACTGGAATATAATAATGCAATAATTGTACCATTTCTTCTCCTTTTCATCTGGCCAAGTCTACCCAATTATGGGTTCTTTTTTCAATTCAATTATTAGTTCTTTTTTCATAGAGTGTCATTTTGCAATTGCTCATCCTAATTTCATCTGATAGTGATGTTCTTAAAAAAATAGGGCCCTGTCAGAGGCACTGAAGGCTGAGCCATTAACTATATCAGAGATATATAACCTAGGGCCTCAAAAACTCTCTGAAGCTTCCAAGTTATAATGTTTAAGAGAAAATGTAACTCAAAAAATTGTTAAATACATGAGGAGTAACTGTTTTAATGCTCCTACATGGACTTCCTGCATAAAATATATATTTCTATGTGTACTTTGCAAATTTGGGGAATGGATTAAATGCATTTGTGAAGAATCATTACAGTTCCAAGTAAAATTCTCAATGTTCCTCATTATTGACCATATTGATTGGAGAGATGCAATTTGTAATCCATCAAAGACTAAAAGACCACATCTTCCTCATCTTTGTTCGTAAATACCGTAGAGAAACGATTTGGCATTTATGACACATTTATTAACACATTCCCTATATTTTTAAAGAAAAAATATATAGCATATTGCTATTATGTAAGAAATAGCCTTAGTTCATAAAGCTGGTATGAAATTATATTGTCAGATACAATTCTCTATCGCAAAGGATGCTTTCAAATCATAATCTGGAAAAAGAACCACCAATGCACAAAAATAAAGATTTATATCTACAGAAAATGCCAAATTTTAGGATGACATTTTCATTTCATATCTAAGAAAATGTTTGTATGAAAGACCAAAATAATTAGCTAGCCAGAGAGAGACAGACAAACAGAAAGAGGGAAAAATCTATAGAAATATAGAGAAGTGGGAGAACATAGATCTGCCATTTAAAATAAATTATTTAATCCCCCCCCCCGCCTACATTAATATATAAAATGACATATAGTTACTCTTTGGACAGTATACTTTTAAAGAAAACTATCATCACATTTTTTGTACAGAAATGTAGAGAAAAAGTTATATATATGCATATTAGAAAAAAACTGTATATCAAATAGATGCAAGGAAATTGTATGTGGAAGTAAAGTATGATTGTTTGTATGAAAACAACATTACCCCACTATGGGGCAATGCCAGAAAAAAAAGTACTTTGTATTGTCCAGTGGGGGCAGTATAAAAATAGTCCTTTCCATCATGGAGATGGCTCTGTGGAATCCAGAGCCATAGGCTTCTTTGATGGTCTCTCTATAGGTAATTTTGGAAGATAAACATTTATTCAATTTTAAAGAACTAACATACCATAATATCTGTCACTGCTTCTGTTTGACCTGTTCTCTGACCTAACTTTCCAGGTTGCCTGATTTTGTGCTATCATTTGTTATAACCATTCCTTCCTAGTATTGAAGTTTAGCACAGATTTTGCTGATTGCCATTGCTACCTGTGTGTCAGTTACCATAATAATTGCATCAATTTAATTATATTGCATTTATGACTTTTTTTACAGTTTTGTTAATAATTACAGGTTTACGAATTTTAATGTTGTGATGTGGGGCTCAAATATGTAAAAGGGTTTGATTAATGATGTGTCTCATTTTATTGGATCTTGATGCAAGGGACTTCTCATGCAGTGGATTGAATTCCCAATGGCATCATGGCATCATCATCTAAATGAGGTAATTTGCATAAACATACATTTCTTGCATAGTGATGCATAACATGATGCTTTACATTTCAAGTCAATGGCTAGTTCTCAGTGATGGAGGCCCTTCCTTCCAGTGAAAATAAGGTTACACTGTATAATTGATCTTCACAGAAAGTAAGCACACACTCGGCACAAAATTGTCTTCCTATGATGGTTCAATTTTGTAATTAACTAGGACTGTTAATACCATAAAAGCCATTTATGAAACCCTTTCTACATTTACAGAATGCACAAGCACTACTGAAAATTGTGTTCAGGGCAAGTTTGTGCACTGTAGGCTATTACACTCTGCAGGAGATTACTAATACCAAAGGTGCTGCAATAGAAAATCTGTGTGGTTAAAATCCATTCCATAATTCAGTCAGATTTCCAGACTTAAAACAAAGTTTATAATATAGATAACAGATAATAGATAACAGATAATCAGAGTTGGAAGGGACCTTGTAGGCCATCTAGTCCAACTCCCCACCCAAGCGGCAGACCCTACACCATTTCTGACAAATGGCAGTCCAATCTCTTCTTGAAAGTCTCAAGTGATGGCACTCCCACAACTTCTGAGAGCAAGCTGTTCCATTGGTTGATTGTTCTCACTGTCAGAAAGTTTCTCCTTATTTCCAGGTTAAATCTCTCCTTGTTCAGTTTCCATCCATTATTCCTTGTCTGGCTTTCAGGTGCTTTAGAAAATAGCTTGACGCCTTCCTGTTTGTGGCAGCCCCTCAAATATTGGAAGACTGCTATCATGTCTCCCCCGGTCCTTCTGTTCACTAGACTAGCCATGCCCAGTTCCTGTAACCATTCTTCATATGTTTTAGCCTCCAGTCCCCTAATCATCCTGGTTGCTCTTCTCTGTACTTTTTCTAGAGTCTCAACAACTTTTTTATAATGTGGTGACCAAAACTGGATGCAGTACTCTAGGTGTGGCCTTACTAAGGCTTTATAGAGTGGTATTAATACTTCCCTTGATCTTGACTGTATCCCTCTGTTAATGCAACTTAGGATTGCATTAGCTTTTTTGGCTGCTACTGCATACTGCTGGCTCATATTTAGCTGGTTGTCCACTAAGACTCCAAGTTCCCTCTTAGATATAGGAGATATATCACCTTATCCTTTGTTAACTTATTACAAATTCTAATATTTATATAAATTAAACCATTCAGTAAGTCTAACTCTAACAATCCTATGTTTTATTATGAAAATGCAGTCTATCTGTGGTTCATTATTCTGACCAGTCAAATAAAGACATACTTTGTATAAAGCCATAAAGGAGGCTTGCAATCCCAATCCTCTTTCTTATTTTTGAAACTATATCTGTCAATAAAATGTATTTGTGCTTCAGTATAATTTTGTCTTGGTCTCTGGTTCAGACTTATTTCTGGAAAATTCCCCTACAATATTTATCACACTCTCAGACCAATACTATGGTATTTTGCAGTAGAGACAAAGAGACATTATTGTGAGTTGTGGCTGGTATGACTATCTTGGTCCTGCACTGCTAATTTGTGGAGATGCAAGAAAACACCTGCAGAGAACTTGAAGTTTAAATCCATTCAGGGAAATGCCTGAAGCCAAAAAAGTTCTCTTCCATCAGTTTGCCATCTCCCATTTTAGCTTAATTTGCAACCAAACAGCTGTTGCCTCAGGGACATTAAGCTTGCAGGATGGGCTGCTTCATTGTTTAAGATGTTTCATAAATCTCAGAGAGGAACAATATAGTGTACATTTGTAATCCTATAAATTAATCACATCAAGGTAGCTTATGAGTCAAACAGAGGAAAATTAAATTATTTCTCAACAAAATCAGCTTTATTCCATCCATTTTATGAGGGAATCTTACTAAATGTGGAATTTTCTATCCAAACCCATAAAATGAAAGCAGCAAGAAGCAGTCTGATAGCAGGCACTTCAAAGCAACTCTAAATAGCTTGTACTTTGGATATGTCGTGGCCTTGGCTGATTCAGTCAGTAGAAGAGAAAGCTCTAATATTTGCAATCTTTGGCCATTCATTTTCTTTCATAAAGCAGCAGGACACCATACGCTGGCATGCCATTTCCAGCGGATGAAATTTGTTATATCTGGGAGGACGGTTCAAGAACGGAGGCAAGACTCAGACAGTAACTAAAGCTCTTTATTTGTGACTTCAGATCTGAGCAACTAACCCCAGCTGCAGCAGCCCCTTATATATGGCTGGCTGCGGCTAGGCAGCCAATGAAGGCGATTTGAGTTTGCCACTCTTGGCAGGGCCAATCGCGGCAGCCGTTTACTGGCCAATCGCATCAGTCTATGGCGACCAATCACGATTGGCTTTCAGCGGGCCAATCAGATTTGCAGGCTACGAGCCTGCTAGTCTGGAACACCCCTCCCCTCTCGGTTCCGTTTAAGGGGTGGAGTAATATAGTCTCGCAGGTAAGCAGGTCTTCGCACCTGTCTGCCTGACTTACGCAGTTCCGCTTGACCCTATTCAAACCCGGGTTCAGATGGACTGCTTGCTGGATCAAACAGGAACGGTGAACCGGTGTCATGGTCAGGGCTCTCCTCTGGTGCCTCCGGGGTGATGAAGTCCTCAGCCTCGCTGTTACTGTTCTGGCTCCCGGGGCTCGCTGAACCTGCCTGGTTGCTGCTTCCTGGTGAAGCGGTCGACTGTCCAATCTCAGTTGCAGCTGGTGAGTGTTGCCAACCATGGTGCGGTGATCTCGGTGATAGCTCGGAATAGACAGGTGTTGGTTCTAATTCTGAGTTCACTGCTTCCCCTCCCCCCCCTAGTGTCAAAGTTAGGGTCAGGGTTGGAAGATGTGGTTAGTCTGGAGCGCAGTTGGTCAATATGGCGTTTCCATGGCCTGCCATCAGTGGTGAGTAGACGGTAGGAGTGGGGACCCGTAACTTGAGTTACCTGGGCAGGAATCCAAAGGGGATCCCCAGAAATTTTTTTTGCGAAAACAAGGTCTCCTACCTTGAAAACACAGTGCTTGCTGCTGGAACCCAGGGGCTTTTCCGGGGTGTAGGCAGGGTGCAAACGATCTAGAGGCGATCTGAGTTTCCTGGCCATCAGGAGTTCAGCTGGGCACTTGTTGGTTGTGCTGTTTGGTGTGATGTGTTGTAGGAGCAGCATTCTAGTGACTTTGTCATGGATGTTGCCTTGATCCATTTTTTGTAGGTTTTTTTTCGTAAACTGAACCATTCGTTCAGCCCGGCCATTCGCCGCAGGATGAGCCAGCGATGTGAGTGCGTGTCGGATGCCCCGTTCCACTAAATACTGTTCAAAGGCTAAGGCAGTAAATTGGGGCCCATTGTCAGAGACCAGGACATCTGGTAACCCGTGTGTGGCGAAGAGTCTGTTCAGTTTTTTAATGACCGCCTCAGTAGTGGTTGCTTTCATTTTACTGACCTCAAGCCAGTTTGAGTAGGCATCAACAGTTATTAAGAAGGTGTGGCCTCTCGTAGGTCCCGCAAAGTCAATATGAATGCGAGACCAAGGACCCCTGGGTGTTTCCCATTCTGTTGGTGGGGCTTTAGGTGGAGCTGAGTGGTTTTCCTGGCATTTGTTACAAGAGGTGACCCAGGTTTCGATTTGTTTATCTATACCTGGCCACCAGGCGTAACTTCTTGCCAGCGCTTTCATACGTACGATGCCCGGGTGTCCATCGTGTAGCATTTGCAAGACTCTTTTTTGTAACTTAGTTGGTACAACAACTCGGTCTCCCCACAATACGCACCCTTTTTGTGAAAAAAGTTCCGTTTGTCTGTTTTTAAACGGCTTAAACATTTCCTTAGTGTCGTAATCTGGCCATCCCCTCTCCACCCAGCCAAGAACTCATGCCAAACAAGAGTCTCTTTTGGTTTCAAAAGTGATGTCTTGAGCTGTTAGTGGAGGTGATGGCATTGTCTCTATTTGAAGTATGGGGAGTGTGGGAGCTGGGTCTTCCTGTGGCTCGGGTAGCAGTGAGCGGCTCAAGGCATCTGCGTGGGGAATAGATTTCCCCGGGCGGTACTTTAATTGATAGTCGTAGCTGGATCGAATGGTGCGGGTGGTATAGCACTGCTGGCCATGTCACCGTCGTTGCACTCTGTCAGCCACGTGCTCCTTCGGCTAGCTCAATTCAATAGCTTCTGTTGCCTCCGCATCCCATCCTCGTCGCCAGTGTTATATCTGGGAGGACGGTTCAAGAACGGAGGCAAGACTCAGACAGTAACTAAAGCTCTTTATTTGTGACTTCAGATCTGAGCAACTAACCCCAGCTGCAGCAGCCCCTTATATATGGCTGGCTGCGGCTAGGCAGCCAATGAAGGCGATTTGAGTTTGCCGCTCTTGGCAGGGCCAATCGCGGCAGCCGTTTACTGGCCAATCGCATCAGTCTATGGCGACCAATCCCGATCAGCTTTCAGCGGGCCAATCAGCCTGCTAGTCCGGAACAAAATTATTCATTATATAATATTTCTTCATTAGGTTTTAGATATCTGCAATAGATAACTAAGTTTTTAAAGGAAGACACTATGTGATAGCAGACCTAATCTGTCTCTAATTCTTACAAAACAACAAGGTGGCTGCTAATGGTATCTGGAACTGTTTCTCTCACAATAGCTTGGATTCCTCTATAAACATTTATAGCCATAGTGGCTAAGTAGTAGAAAGCATATGAAAAAAAAATCTATATTGTGGAAAGCATGTATCAAGGATGCAGAATTGCCTCAAAAGCAATAACTACAGTGCCCATTAACTATAGAAGAGGCAATATAATTCAAAGGAATACTTACCCATACCAAGTCTCCCAAAAGGATACAGCCAAAGTAAATAGACGATATCAGCTATAAAAAGGCTGTGATAGTGTTACCCATAAAACTCAGGCACCAGAGTTGGTTTGGAAAAGACATAGAGTCCTTGAATTTGAGGAACCACCCAATATCTTTGCAAAGTGGCTTTTAATTCCCTTCCCTCAATACAAACCTCATACTTTAGGCAATGTGAAAGGCATTTTATTAAGGTGGAATCAAATCTTTACAATGATATATACATTCAAGATATGTGATACATCATAAAAAAAACCAAACAACAAAAGATATCTATTAGATACAGTAGTGGTATGCTCAAAAGGCTAGTTTTTACATATCAAAAGAAATGACTTTGGCTCAAAGGATAAACATGGTTTCCTAAACTTCAAAATGAGGCATGCTAATATCAGCTTTATTAACATGCTAATAATAAAGCTAAATTTTGACATAATAATAGCTGAACAAAACCTTCGTTTTTCCAGACTTATTTAGTCAGATCAAGATTACAATCAGGGCAGAAAATTGCCCTCAAGTTTACCAGATATCCGAAATTATTATTCATGGAACACTCTGATTTTTCCAACGGTCATACAATTTCAAAGAAATCCATGCTTGAGCTACCATTGTTATTTCAGTTTGCCATAATTTTCCGGTTCTCAAGTGTAGTTTTAAATTGTGAAATGTAAGTAATCGTTTGTTTGAATATTTAACCCATGAACATTTATTAATGAGTTTTTCAAACTTCATTAAATATTCCTGGCTATCACAGCACAGAAAGAAAAGCAAAAAAGAGAGGAGTTATCCATGCAAAAGCCCCCTGTGACTCCTGTCTTTTGTTTAGTGCCTTCGCAAGTGCTGAACTACTTATCTGTTCATCTTGAAATAGGAATAGCATGCTGCATTACAACAACATCTCTACCCTGTCAATGTAAACTGATTTGAACATTGTATTCCAGTCTTGCCATTATTACTAGGAGCTCTGGGAATTATAATTTTCCAACTGCTGAACCTTAGCACAAGTCTATGCCTCTATACTTTTGCCCCAGACAGTGTAGAGTTGTAATTGCAGGAATGTTCCAATCTCGAATGGCAAACCTCAGATAAAGAATGTTTCCAAGCAAATACAACTCAGGTAAACAAAGTCACTAATCTAAAGGAGGATTAGAGAGAGGAAGTAAACATATGTTAGACTTTAACTAGAGATAATTAATTGTATGGATTACTGTGCTAAACAGTAACCAAAGTTAAGCAGTAACCAAAGTTAACCAGTGATGGAGGATAACTAAAAATGTGTATAAATGCAAGACTAGACTCCAATAAAGATTCAGTTGTTCATGATCAAACAACTTGACTGCCTCGTCATTACAACAAGTGGCGCCTGAACAGGACCCTCTTACTTCGTCAGGCAAGGATTTGATGCACCTTCAACCCTTTGTGGTTTCTTCAACCTTTTGGTTTCTGTAAGTATGGGGTCTTCACTTTCTGAGAAACAAAGGAAGCATGTAGATGAATTAGGCTATTTGTTGAAGAAAAATAATACCGATGTACCACAGAGAAATCTCTTAAGGCTGGTCCAGGAGATTGCAGCTCAGTGCCTAGGGTACCCAGAAAAGGGGTCTTTAAAATTAACTGATTGGGAATGTATTGGAAAAACATTGCATACTGAGCCTCGAGCAAAAATAGAAGTTTTGCATGTGTGGCATTTATGTAGGCATGCAATTGAAAAATTTGGCCACAATGAACTTTCTCTTTTAACACCTCCACCTTCACGTTATACTAATGCTGTCATTTGTCCCCCTTCTTCACCTGAATATAAGTCTTCAATTCCCTCAGCTCCTGCAGATACAGGGCAAAAGCCTCCTGACTCTATTGTTCAGTCTTCTTTTCAGAAAATGGTAGAGACTTGTAAAAGGGATGCCTCTGTCTCAGGAACAGAACTTGCAGAATTACTGTCTGTTTGTCCAGTGCAATATAGTCCTGGTCAGGGGCCACAGCTTGGACTGCAAGTAGCAGAATGGGAGGGTCTGCCTTATCAGATCTTAAGAGAGTTAAAAAAGGCAGTTACAGACTATGGGATTAGTGGTAATTTTACAAGAGGACTTGTAGAAGGAATAAAAAATGGTTATACAATGATCCCTGAAAATTGGAAGCAAATATTTCACATGATTTTAACATCCATGCAATATGTGGTTTGGGAGAGTGAATATATGAGACATGCTCAAGCTGCTGCTTTAGGAGTGGGAGGAGCATATACAGTTGAGCAGCTATTTGGTTCTGGACCATTTGGTACAATTCCTACTCAAGTTGTTCTTCCTCCAGCTACATTAACTATTGTTTCTGAATGTGCCTTTCGTGCTTTTCTTAAGGTACCCCAAGCTGGGGAACCTAGAGCAAATTTTTCAAACATTCGACAGAATGCCAATGAGCCTTATGCTGACTTTGTTGAGTGTCTGTCCAAAGCAATTAGACAGCAGTTTGATCATCAGAAAGCTGCTGGTGAACTTCTTTGCCAGTTAGCTATTGAAAATGCTAATGCAGATTGTAAAAGAGCTTTACAGCCGTTAAAGGCTACTGCTCATTACACTCTGGCAGATATGCTGTGAGTCTGCCAGGATATTGGATCACAAACTTATAAAATGCATATGTTAGCAGCTGCTATTCAGAAAGGACAGCAACCAATTGGTAACTGTTTTAAGTGTAAGAAGCCTGGCCACTTTCAGAAGGACTGTTGTTCTACACCTTCTATGACTCAGAATCATCCTTCTAAGAAGTGCCCTATTTGTAAAAAGGGATTTCATTGGGCCAATCAATGTTGGTTTTGGTCGGGAAACTTGCCAATGGGTGTGGCACCCACCTGGAATCCAAAGCGTGCCTTTCCCATCACTCTGAGTCCTCCAGCAGTCTCTCTCACTCCTCCCCAGCCACAGCCGGTAGTGCTGGGATCGATTTAATCACTCAAGAGGAAATTGAGTTTAAATTTCCCATGGAAGTTAAAATAGTTCCATCTCAATTTAAAGGTCCTCTTCCTTTGGGATTAGTTGGCTTAATGTTGCCTCATTCTTCTGCACAGAAAAAGGGCTGTTTTGTTGTGCCTGGGTTAATAGATTCAGATTACACTGGTATCCTCATGATTCAGATTTGGGTGAATCTTCCTCAAGTTCTGCCTTGTAATTCTTCTGTTGCTCAATTGCTTCTTCTTCCATATGAAAATCCATCTCCTGGTATAGGTAATCATCGGGATGCAGGATTTGGATCAACTTCTTTATCTGTAGACTTACTTCATCAGCTGAACTCCTCTTGTCCTTTGTTAACGCTCTTCCTTAATAAACAAGCATTTCAAGGGTTATTGGATATTGGAGCCGATGTTATTGTCATCTCCTCTTTACAGTGGCCAGTACAGTCGCCAAAAACAACAGTTTCTTCATTGTGGGGAATAGGAGGTTCTACAGCTGCTTGGCAGAGTGTTCAAGAAATTAATGTTACAACATCTGCTGGTAAGTCCTTTTTCCTACAACCATACATTCTAGATATTCATACTAATATTTGGGGCCATGATATCCTTTCTCTTCTTAATGCCCATTTGATTCTTGATGATGGCTCTTCCTCTTAAATGGCTCTGTTCTACGCTGGTTTGGGTGGAACAATGGTCAAAGGAAAAACTCGCTACTTTACAACAATTGGTTCAAGAACAATTGGCTGCTGGTCATATAGAACCTTCTACTAGTCCTTGGAATACTCCTGTTTTTGTTATAAAAAAGAAAAATGGGAAACATAGAATGTTGCACAATTCCTCCATTCCAATTCTTCCTGAATTACAAGTACAGAAATCATATACATTAGTACAATGGCAAAAATTACTTGGCATTATTAATTGGGCACGCCCATTCTTCTACATTACAACTGGTGATATGTTGCCCTTATTTCAGTCTTTGAAGGGAGCACAATCACCAGGAGATCTAGTTGTATTAACTGATCCTCAAAGAACATGCCTTCAAGAAATATTGAATAAGTTTAAGCATCGATATGTGGACAGGATAACATCCTTAACAATAGGACTTTGCTTAGCTATTCTTCCCACTACACCCTTACCCACGGGATGTCTTTATTCTAATGCATCCCCGCAAGCGGTCAACATTCATGAATGGATTAATTTGTAAGCTACTCTGCCTAGAAACATTTATCCTTATCAATCGGGATTAGAGGATTTGATTATTAAAGGTCGTAAATAAGCATTACACCTTACAGGACAGGATCTCATTAGCATAGCTTTCACTCGTACAAAAGTTGAACATGAGCATTTGATGATCATTTCAGAATCATATCAGATAGCCTTTTCTCAATATGTGGGAAACTTGTTGTATTCTTTACCCAAGGATCCTAGAATAGTGGCTAATACTACTTTAAATCCGGCCTTTTCTTCCATTTTTGTGCGAAATCCTATTTCTAAAGCTCTTACAGTCTTTACTGATGGATCACCTACAAGGGGTGTGGTTGTCTGGAAGATTCAACAACAATGGTATCCTAAATTTACTGCCATGCAGACTTCAGCTCAATGTGCTGAGCTGGCTGCTGTGATTTTGGCTTTACGATTGTTCAATGACCAACCTATTAACTTGACCGTTGATACTCAATATGTGTATTTAGCTATGCAATCTCTTCCCTTTTCTTACTGTGCTCTCTCTTTGGATAAGAATTTGTTATCCTTGTTTTTATCTTTAAAGAATAGTTTGGAAACTCGCTTGTATTCTTTGTATGTAGAACACATTTGAAGTCATACTCCTTTTACTAATGCCTTGACTGAAGGAAATCGGAACGCAGATGAATCCTTAAAGGATGTTGAGTCTTTGTTTAATCATTCTTATTTTCATCAAAATGCCAAATCGCTTGCAAAGCAATTTAAAATTTCATTATCTCAAGCCCGGGATATTGTCCATGCTTGTCCAGCTTGTCAGCAACTGGCAGTTCTCTTTCCAGTGGGTGTCAACCCATGAGGAACCCAAGCTAATCAAATTTGGCAAATGGATGTAACTCAATTT
Organism: Pseudonaja textilis; assembly: GCF_900518735.1. The sequence continues at coordinate 19,721,867 of NW_020769323.1, forward strand.
TCAACCTTTAAGCCATACGGTTATCTTCATACGTCTATTGATACTCATTCACACTTCTGGCTATTTTCTACACACCCTATGCAATTGAATTTTGTCCGTTGGCGTTACTTGAAAGTTAGTCAATTTACAAGGGGTCTGTGTTTCTGTTGTCACGCTAAACACACTTGGCTTCATAATTGGTCTGATTATGATGCTGCTCAGCACATATTAAAAAAGCTAGGGAATTATAGTTATTGTTCTGACTACTATTGGCTGTCAGGTACCTTTAATTCTTCTTTGCATGGAATTAATATAGCTCCTGATATGTATCCTGACAATTTTCCTATTTTTAATGCCTCTGATCAATCTAATACAGGATCGATAGGCGCTGGTTGGCAACTTAAGGATTCTAATATGTGGTTCTTTTTTGATAAATATGCTACTAATGTTCATCCTCAGAATTATCAATGTGCAACTATAGGTTATTTTACTCTACCTGTTTAAATAGGTACGTTCCCATCAACTTGATAGAGGCGTTCCTCTCTGGGGCCTACATGTAATGATGAAGTCATTATTGACACACAATTGTCTTCTGGTTCTACATTTGGCCGTGCATTGGCAGGGGCCATTACAGGAGTCCTTACTCTAGGCTCTTATCCTGGCATAATTGCTCAAGAAAACAGACGATCTATTCTTGGTCTCACCTGCAGACTTGAAAAATCCATCAATGCTACTGCTGCTATTATTCGTGATTTGCAGCATGAAATAGAAGACTTAAATCAAGATGTCTTACAGCAGCATTTTGCCGTAGACTATCTTTTAGCCCATCAGGGAGGGTTCTGTACGTTAGTTGGACACCGTGGATGTGCTGTGCATTTTCATTCTTTGAATAAAACTATTGAGGATGAGCTTGCCAATTTACAATCATACATTCAAAGTAATATCCATGCTCATTACTCACCTTTTGAGTGCCTAACCAATTGGCTCCCTGATTGGTCTTGGCTCAGACAGTTTTTCTTTTATGCTATAATTATTATTATTGTACTAATTGCAACCTGTTGTTTTATTCAATGTATTCCAAATTTATTCACATTGTTTCATCCTGCTTCCCCTTCTCTTAATCCTCTACAATTGCGATACATTCATAAATCTTTGAAACCTCCATTTAGAATAAAAAACGGGGATATGTAGAGTTGTAATTGCAGGAATGTTCCAATCTCGGATGGCAAACATCGGATAAAGAATGTTTCCAAGCAAATACAACTCAGGTAAACAAAGTCACTAATCTAAAGGAGGATTAAAGAGAGGAAGTAAACATATGTTAGACTTTAACTAGAGATAATTAATTGTATGGATTACTGTGCTAAACAGTAACCAAAGTTAAGCAGTAACCAAAGTTAACCAGTGATGGAGGATAACTAAAAATGTGTATAAATGCAAGACTACACTCCAATAAAGATCATCATGATTCAGTTGTTCATGATCAAACAACTTGACTGCCTCATCATTACAATAAGACAGTTTTTCATGCATGTTGCAATAATTCCAAGGAAGATTTCAAAAGACAAGGACATTATATTTCAAGCTGCTCTTTGTCCTATGTTTATGAAACTTGACACTAAACAAGTTTAAGAGAATCCTGTTCAAACTGAGCCACTTCAGAACCAGTGTGCAAGTTATTCAGTCTGGTCTGCAAGCTACCATACCTCTTTCTTTCCTTTTTTCCTTCCTTCTTTCCTTCCTTCCTTTTCTTTACTCTTTCTTTCTTTCTTTCTTTCTTTCTTTCTTTCTTTCTTTCTTTCT
>NW_020769323.1:19734942-19825597 GCF_900518735.1 Pseudonaja textilis
TTATTTATTTATTTATTTATTTACTATCCCAATTTGTTTTCTACAATTCAAGGTGGTGTAAATAATGCTTCTGCACTGTATTTTCCCCACAATAACAAGCTTGTGTGGTATGTTGGAATGAAAGAGAGAGAAAAACTCACTCAGCCAACTTCCAAACCTGCTCAAAGCATAATGAAGTCTAAATTTCACTTCATAGATTCCTCTCTCAGAATTGTTAGTGTAATTGCTGCATGTGGTTCTGGTACTTGTGAGATTGGGGAAAACTAGTGTACAAAGTAATTAAAAAGTAAAGTGATTAAAAGAAAGCATGCTTTTTTTTCATTTCCTTTCACTTCTTATTAAAAGATATAGCCCTCTGCTGGCAAAGTGAAACATTAACGAACAGCAAATATACTTCATATTATTCCACCAACATTGGTTTTCTGAAAAATAATTTCTGGCTGAGGAACTCTGGGAATTGAAGTCCACAAATCTTAAAAGTGACCAAGTTGGAGACCCCTGATTTACAGTATATTTTATGCCTGTTGCTGCCTAAGCCATGGCTTATAAATTGCAGCTTTCTGAGGGACACAAGAAGACCAGAGTTCTTCTCCCTTTGGACAGGCCTGAAACTGAACCTGAAAAATAGTGGGACTTCTGTTCATAGGTTCCCTTTTCTGATCAACAATTGCATAAATCATTTTGCTTACTTACTCATTACAAGTGCCCCAAAAGATAAAACAGTTGGGCAATATATCCTAGTGACAATTTCTATGCTACATAGGCTACATATAACTTAGGCACCAATGTCATATTATGCTTTGCAATGCTTGGGAGAAAGTAGCAAAAAAGAAAAGATAAAAAGGTTGAATGAGTGAATAGACAAGAACTAGCTGTTCAGGGGAAAAGGCAGACCAGCAACTTAAGATTCCTTAACTCTAGTGAAGTTTCTGGCGTAACAATAACAATTGTGTTTCTCTGATGAATGAGAGAGAATTATTATTGCTTTACATCAGCTAATTAAGAAAAGAAAAAGAAACACAACTGTGTTAACAACTTAAGATAAGCTCAAGAGTAATGATAATTGTTAAGTTTGAGCAATGAGAGGCTGAACCAGAGCATGAGTGCAACAGTACTTTATTTACAAATAAAGGGCTGACCGTGCTTGCCAAGCCTGGAACTGGCTCGCAGCAATCAGCAGCCAGTTGGACCCCGCAGCCTGCTTTTATAGCTGGCTGCTGGGGAGAACTGACCAATGGGAATGGGGGGAATAACGCCCACACAAGTGAGTGGACCTGAGTGAGAACTCCTTGAGTCCTCAGGACATAACAATAATAATGAAAACAAAGAGACCTGGGAGTGAAAAAGAGAAACATGATTTAAAAAACATCTTCAAACAATAACTTTACAATTTAGGTTTGAAACAACAGTGATTTATTTCTGTGTTTGATGTTATCATTTGTTCTGAGATGGATATATCACTTCATCTAAAATTCTATGTTAAATTTCTGACTCTTTAAACTTAACAACTTCATCATTAAAGATGATGTTGTCCCCATCTGAATTAGGCAAGAAACAAAGCAAGAAAGTTGGGCCAGTTTATGGTGTAAAAGATTGCTGTATATTAAGTAGTGCACAAGGTCCTGATAAAAATCCAAATAGTCATGCAACACAATAAACATTTTAATATGGCACTACTCAGCTATCAGTCCTGATTGACCCATCCTTTCAAGTATCTTTATTCAGACTGCTCTGTGTAATTCAAGAAATTGTTACCAAGACACGCCATGCTCATTTGCTAATTATTCAACACAATTTCACAAATGAAAATGATCTTTCAAACTCAGAAGAATCTTCCTTTTCTTGATTCTTTCAATTTCAATTTTACAAATATAAATGTCATAACTAAATAGGACTTGGGATTTTAAACCCATTAAATAGGGAAATTCTGATAGAATAGGAATGTGCTTTTTCAATATACATGTAATTTATAGATTACATAGATTATATAGATTTATTGCTAGAAGGAAATTTGTGAGCAAGTGGCTGCTGAGAAAATTGACATTGGGCTGAAAGTATCACTTCAAAGGGATTCTAAGTCAAAATGGGGTGCTAACTAGAATCACATTAGGATCTTCACAGAGTTTTTTGGGTTTTTTTTGACAAAACCTCTTACATTGTATTGTATGATACAGTATCTGTTAAATATAAAGAGACTGGAAGAAAAATGTGGTAATCCTAATTCAATAACTGTATTGGGCTGCTAGAATAACCTTGAGTGGGAAGAAGAGCCACAGCCTGGACAAAATTCAGATTAAAACTGGTTTTAATCTGATTTTTGGACAGAACTGTAACCTGAGCCTCAGACAAGACCCTCCCTGGTTCTCTCAAAGGTATGGTAAGATCAGGCTTGCAAGATGAGATTACTATAAACATATAATAAAATTAGTATTAAATGGTGTCACTTTAGTTTCCTAAACCCAGTATATCTTGAAAGGTTGACAAAAACCACAGATACTGGCTGAATGCCGAGAAAGTTTTTAAAAGAGAGAGAGAGTTAAAAACTCAAATCTAGGTGAATCTGTGGGCTTCACTTTGTCTTAGGTCTATTTTTTAAAATGTCCTTTATGGTAGGACTTTTGTGAATCTATTAGCATAAAAAAAAGATAAATCTAAATCCAGAAGTTGCTTCTTGAAACATACTGAATGGTTCCTGTTCCATCTCGCCTTTCCTCTTTCCGAAAAGATGAAAGAGTACACACACACACAAACACAGGCAGGCAAGCTGGCTCGGACTTCACAGAATTAATTCTTTGGAACTGATAATATTCTTGGTATTCCACCACGTCCTGCCTGCCAAGTCCGAACTGATAGCAAATAAACTTTTACTCACAGAATATCACAAGGCAGTCCACAAAGAAAATCTGAAGTAAGGTTAAACTTTGTCCCGTACAAAGTTTCAGGAGAAAACACACCCACTGTGGGGTATGACTCAATGACTCAGCTCACTCTCTGACCCCCCCACTGTTGGGTATATAAATACTCCAACTAGATTTGGGTGAATAAATATATAAACCTAGGTTTAAGTGTTTGTAGCTTTAAGCTCCAAACTGCAATGTAATTGGATAATTATGGGTGCGGTTGCAAGCTGCAATAATAGGCAGTGAGAGAGACGTAACACTTCCTGTTCTCTGGTTGCTGATTCCTGGTTACTGGTCGCTGGTTCCTGGTCTCTCTGATGCCTGCTGCCTGCTGTTTTACTCCTGTATGAGACGTCTGCTTGTTGGCTACTGTGCAAGATACCATTTCTATTGAACAAAAGGACTGTTTACTTGGTGAGCTGTGCATACTCAGCGTTGTCTTTGAGAGAAAGGTATCGGGAGGAGAAGATTTACAAGCAGATAAAGACATTGTACTGACTGTTAATGGACTAGGTTAATTGATGGATATACTGGATAATGACATATGGATTGAATGACACTTCTTAATCTCTGTGTGAATTAAATAACTATTTTAAAACTACAAACAGTGTTTTTGTCTCCAGTGTGTGTATATTTTTGGGCCCAGCCTCTCTCTCATTTGGCTGCCTGGCTTGACTGCTGCTGTGCACTCTGCTTGGGGGTTTGTCCCCAAACACTAACACCCACGCCTCCTACATTGCTGCTCACATTTCTCCCTACGAAGCTACTTAGGATCAAGCCAACACTCTTCCTCTTTACTCCCTGTCAGGGGCTGCTCGGATATGCTTTCCTCCTGATTAATCTCAGGCTGTTCCTCTTGGTTGTCTGATGGAACCTGAGGCATTGCCAGGGAAGAAGGTCCTGGGGAGGAAGGCATTGCCAGAGAGGAAGGTCCTGGGGAGGAAGGCATTCCCAGTTCCTCCTCCTCATCTTCCAGGTCCTCTTCCTCTGACAGCATAGACTTGGGAATAGGGGCCACAACAGGTTCCACTTATTCTCAGTGTTAACACATTTTTAAACATCTGCAATAATCAAAGAAATTATATTGTTTCTACGCTATATTTTTGTACACACATCTATGTATACATGCATTTTCTTAAGGTCCTGAATCTCTGTGAGCGGAGTTATATTACCTGGACACATCTGCCTTATGTTTGTTTTAAAGATTGAATCTGAATTACTCAAGCATCTAGGACTACCAACAATCTTAGACCCCCTATATTTTACACATCTGATGGGAACAATTGTGATCAGCAAATGTTATCAGCAAAATCTCACTGCTGGCTTTTTAGCTATGTCATGTAAATGTAAGCAGAACAATGATATGCAAAGGTTTTCCATTGATATACAATACTTTCATTTTCAATACATGATTGAAAATGAAAGTGTGTGTAATTGTTGTGCAAATGGACTTTGAGGGAGACCAAATGTTGCCTACCATAAAAGTCCTAATTCATTTTAGAATTTCCAAGTGTTTAACAATCACTTGTTCTTTTTATATTATCTAATGGAATTCTCTGGAATTAAAAACAACTATTCCCGCGGTGCCAGAGAATACATTGGATTCTTTCAGTGTTATTCATAATTTATTTGGCATTCCACTTTGGATAACTATTGTTCTTATACCCAACTACACAAACCATGCAAGAATACAGGTACTCCCCTACTTACGACTGGAATGGAGCTTGCCGATCACCATCCTAAGTTCTGATAGTTGTAAAATAGGTTGGCCCATGTGGCTGACTGTTGCAAACTGTTCGCAAACTGTTGCAAAAAAAGATTTTAGATCTTTTTTTGAAACAGTTTTTAAGCAAAGATCATAGTCATAAAATGACTATTGTGGTCATTATACAAATAGATGGCTTGCTATGAGTGCGATTTTTCCAAAAACGGTAAATAAATACCATTTTTGACAAACCCCTTTTAAAACACAGTGAGATGCTACTAATGACCTTAAGTTTAGCCATGTTTCCCAGTGCTCAAAGTTAGGCTATGTGACCACAGAGGCCACTTTGAATATAGGTGTTAAGTAGCCCCAAGGTAGGCCACTCATAAGTTTGAATGGTCACTAAGCAGCCAGTCATAAATCAAGGATTACCTAGTCTGTAGTCTGGTTTATTACCTTTTGACCTCCCCTATTTAGACTTATGAAAATTCTTATTTTTAAAAGGAGCGGTTGCATGCACAAATACATTTTGCTTCTTCCTGCTTCCAGGACCAAAGATGAACAGTCCAGATCCCGAAGGATGCTAACAAAACAAGAGGAAGTCATCCCACAAAATCAAATAGGGACAATGATTTACGAGAAGCAAAAATGATTTATCTGAGACTGTATACTTATTTTGAAAGAAAGATATTCACTGTTGGAATTCATATTCTTACTTTGCTTCTTTTTAAATGCTCTGAATAGGAAATTACACAATGTGTGTGTGTGTGTGTGTGTGTGTGTGTGTGCACACATGAGCATGTGCCAGAACAGTCAATATAGTGGCCATAAGCATGTGTTCAAAGTTCTTCCTAATTTTTTACATACACATAATGCATATTAAAACCAGAACGAGCTTAGGCTCCATGTACTGATTGTGAAGGAATGACCTGACCTTGGACATGAGGAAGGAATATGAGTAGAGGTGGTATTCAGCAGGTTCTGACCAGTTCTGGAGAACTGGTAGTGGGAATTTTGAATAGTTCACAGAACCGGCAAATACCACCTCTGACTGGAGATTTTCCTTCCCCTGCCATGCCCACCAAGGCACGCTCACAGAACTGGTAGTAAAATAAATTTGAATCCCACCACTGAACATGGGGACTTTTAGCACAGATTACTTGATCTTGAGAAAGAGGAAAAGGTGAGAAAGGGTCTCAAAAACGATTCTGCCTCGATTTCGTTCGGTATAAGACTGATGCCTTTCAAGATGGATACCACTCTTTGAGGCAGCATATTTGACAAAGAGGTAGGGCAAAAATTCCAAGAATGATCTAACGTTGTAGACAGAATAAACAACCTTGAAAGAGTCTCAGTGTTTCTGCAATACTAATTCTTTATCATTGCTGTGGGCGCAGCATTACTTAATAAATGCTATCTAATTCCAGAGAATGGTAAATTGGTTATTATTACCTGTCCCTTTAATTAGATGAGTCAATGACACAAGAAGGAAGGGTAGCTTCCTCAGGGCAATGAAAGGGCAACATTGTTTGAATGATTAAATGACTGATAATAGAGATACATTAGTTAAGACCGGAGCACTTCGAATTGTCCTTTTCGTTTCATTTGGAAATAGAATTACCCTATTTTCATTCTTCCACCAAGGGATTGTGATATCTGAACTTTACAACTTCCAGATCATGTGACTGCCTATGTGTTTTATGAAGTATGATATTTGTTTTGCTTAAGGCAAAATAATCTTACAGTGAAGTATACATTTGGCAAACTTCAGTCACTATGTATTTGGTATATTAATAATGCTTTAAAAGATTCCCTTTAGATGTACACATATTATTTGAGATTAACATTACACTAAAACATTTGATTTTTGAAAATTCTAAGGTTATATTCATATAAATAGAGAAGACATATTTGTAGTTTTAACAATTTTATTTTTACAAATTTTATATGTTCATTTTATAACAATAAAAAAGCAATAGAAATATATAGGGAGAATGCAATTTCAAAGAGGTTTCTTTTAAAAAAGGTAGTCTTTGCATAACTCTGACCTGCTTTGAGGTTTTAAAAAGAATAATTAAATAAATATTTCAAATCATTGCTATATGTCCCACATGATTTTATTAATTTTCTTAAATATTACAATTAAAAAGATAAAAACAATACAAACTAAGAAAAAAGTGCAGAAAATAGAAAAGAAAGAAAAATTAAAAAATGAAATAAAAATAAAAATGTTAGTAATTTATCACCTTCTCTTAAACACTTTCTCTTTCTCCCATATTTCATCTCTTATATACAAACAAATCCATAAACCTTATCATTCAGTCCTGATCAGCAAAAGTTCATTATGGGTTATAGATAATACTCAACAATTGGCTGTTTAATGAATATTCAAAGTTACAATGGACACCCAAAAAGTTATTACAAAATGATTCCAGAATTCTGACAGCTATGCCATCCTGTTCTCATATGTATGGACATTTTCGGTACTTGGCAACCAGGTTGCATTTATGTCTGTTTCCAGTGTTTAATGATCATATTGTAGTGATTTTCAGTAGTGTTTTGCTGGGTTTTGGTGCTTAATTCTGGTTTCTGGCAGACAACAACAACAACACCTATTGGAGTGAGTTTTCTTCAATCCAGAGCAAAAGAATAATAACTTAAGATAAATTTCTTCTTGTTGTTGTTCTGATGATGGTGATGGTGGTGATTGGAACTTAATTGTAAGAATCTTTCACATAGAAAAATATTCTTTGAATTCTTAAAAAAAAATCATGATGGGGTTTTGTAAGTTGGGCACTAGAGCAGGGCTGCTAAATTCCTGGCCTGTGGGCCGAATGCTTCACATGCTGGCCACACCCACACAGTGAAGGCCACACCCACACAGTGATGGCCACACCCACACAGTGAAGGGGGGGAAAGTCCCTATACGTCATGTGATGCCACCGTGATGATGTAAGTTTGACACCCCTGTGCTAGAAGAACCAGAAGGAGCTAAAGTTTACAATTAAAGGAGAAGAACATTTAAGATAGTCCTCAACTTATCACTGGTCATTTGGTGACTGTTTGAAGTTACAATGGATTCTTCAAAGTTATTTATCACCTGGTTTTGATGACTCAGTCCCCCACATGCACCACATTGTGGGCACCTGGCAACCAGCCCACATTTATAATTGTTTGCACCATCCCATGCTCACAGGGTCATAATTTATGATGGCATGGCAAGAAACTGATTGTCATCCTTCAAGATTTTCTCCCTTTGCTTTGCATCTTTCGGCTGTCATAAGTAACGGGGGGAGGAGGGGGTAATGGTTATGGGAAGTGAGCTGGAGATGTTACAAACCAGAACTGTATAAACTGGGTGGGGATACATTCTTGCTTAGGTTTCTTATCCTATGCTATGCGCAGCTGCAACCCTTTATCAAACTATGTCAAGGTGAACGGACAGAAGCCTCATCACCACCTGGAGATGCCCACATGATGATATACACAACTTTTAATTGGATGAGCCAATTGAACTATTGGGGATGGGAACATTGCCATTACTTTGTAAATGTGATTTACGCGCCCATTTTCTCAGATTCAGAATTCTTTTGTTGCTACCACTTGATTTCCAGTAAAAGATATCTTTTCTCTGATTAAAGGAATCTAAGTATTTCTTTCTTGGATTTTGAATGGAGCACCAGCTGATACTGATATTTATTTCTTGTTTCTGGTAAAAAACTGACACATAGCCAATAATGGGTTCTCTTAATAACTATGATACTCACTTTACAATCATTGTATTTGCTTAATGACTGCCACACACACAAAAATATAGTAACAACTTTTTGTGGTTGGTTGGTGATAAAATAAATCCACTTATGGCTATTACAACTTACAACTGTAATTGCCAGGATCAATTATAGACATAAATCATATAGACCTGTACACAAAGGAGCAAAATAAGACTGGGGATATTGAAGGATAGTTGTGAACAATGGACCCAGAAGTTAATTTTAAGACTCTCTTCCATTATAGTTGAACTGTGTCTAAAAAAATATTGTGAAAGAGAAACAAATTTTACTGGACAAAACTGAGATGGATCTGAAAGTGGATGGAAAAAGATGCTAACCGAAACTGGCTGATGTCTTAATAATTAAAAGGCATATACAAATAACAATCTGAAAGAGTAACCTGGATAGCTTTCTTATAAAGTGCTTCCATTTCAAAGTAAACTTGGGATCAAAGTGTAAGATGTTAAAAGACTTCATTTTTGAGTGCCACAGAAGTTTATTAGTGCAACTTGAGTCAGTCTGCTCTGTGGAATTCATTAAGCAGGGTAATGAAAAAGTTCATTCTTTATTAAGTTTTATTTTCTATGTGCCCCAAGGAGGGTAAATGTATTAAATTATGGGCTCTCCCACTGACTTAGGGTTCCCCCACTGCCTTGTATAACTTTCTTAATAAGGGAAATTATTACACATACTATAAGATTAATTTTGCCCTGGTGATGGAAATTATATCAGCAGAACAACTGTTTAATAGGCAATTTGCTTTCCATAATGTTTCTGGTAGATAGTTAGTGTCCACTTAAATTTTTAATACACGGTTGAGCTAGCATTCCATTTTTTAGAATGTTGGAGCTATAGTATGAGCAGAGAACTCACTCCAACCAGTGTTTAATCAAAGTAAGAAATTTGATATTTTCCATATATTTGGAATTAAATTTCCTATGAATTCCATCCATCATGGTCCATGTACAGAAAGGCTGTGAGTCCTAATTCTGAACAATGGGGGGGACACAAAGGTGCTACTCACCTCTATTTAAATATTACAGTCTACTGTTAAACATATTTTGCTGTTAATATATCAAGATAATTCCAATCAATATGGAAAAGAGCAACTGTCTTTAAGAACTTCCAGGAAAGAGTTTTGAGAAAGAAATTGACAAATTTCTGACAAAGTGATGTTGTTTTGTTGGAAGAAATATCCTTCTAGGTTCAGTTCCAAGTGGGGAAAAAGACACTGGAAACATGGAGGCTATTTGAAAAATGATTAAATGGTAGACAAGACCACATGGCTCGAAGCTCCAAAGAAGGATGATCACATGCTCCAAGGCAGGGGTGGGATTCAAATTTTTTAACAACCAGTTCTCTGGGCGTGGCTTAGTTGGTGGGCATGGCTTGGTGGTCATATGACTGGCTGGGCGTGGCCAACTCAACATCACTCACATTGAGGCACGCATCTCCTCACCTGGCCTCTCATGACTGTGAGGATGCTGCAACAGTCGTAAGTGTGAAAAATAGTAATAAGTCACTTTTTTCAGTGCCATTGTAACTTTAAATGGTCACTCCACACAAGCAAAGTACCAGCAAAGGAGGGGGAAAAAACTGCAGAGACGGTCCAGAGACAAGAAGTCTAGTCCTGCCAAGAATGTAGTAAGGGTTAACGGAGAGTTTCTGTAAGCAACACCAGAATGTTTCCTTCCTGCCTTCCTTACAGGATTAGGCCAGTAATATCTTCTAACAACCAGTTCTCTGAACTGCTTAGAATGTTAACAACCGTTTCTAGCCAATAGGTCCGAACCTGTAGAATTCCACCCCTGCTCCAAGGTGAAGGAAAAGAGAAAAAAAGGGCAGGTCAAGATGCTAAGAGACCCTTATATACATTCTGTTGGGCTCTACCTTAGTGTTTCCTGTTCCTGTGCAAGAAATGTATCCCATTGGCTGTCCCAGGGGTTGCGGGGTCATAGCTAACTTTGTAGGCTTTCCTGAGTTCCAGGCTTGGTTGAGCCTGGCTGGATGATGATGCACTGAAAGGGTTCTTGGGCAATTACTATATCTTTACCTTGAGATCTTTGTTATGTAAAGTATTCTGGCACAGGCCTTAATGGCCCACCCATTAACAAAGTTGGGGGGGCTGAGTTTCTGCCTCTCTGAGTTTCTATTTTACTCTTTTTAGGGGAAATATTCTGCCTTTTAATATTTTTCAGGATATTTCACTTTTTTAGGAGGGGGTGGGTGCTAACTTGCTACAGTTTCATTCACCCTGCCAGATTTCAGTATTGTGTATTAGGTGTATTGACTTGTTCAACACCAAACTATGAATAAATGTGATTGGGTTGCAGACTTGGTATTAACCATTGCCATCTTAAGGCCAAGAACACTATCAATTGGCCACCTGGTTCTGAGAATGGGACAAACAGATTGGAAGTTGGGATTGCCACTGACCTGGGAGATCTCCTTTCCCCTAAAACGGTATACAGGTAGTCCTCAACTTATGACCACAAATAAGTCACTTTTTTCCAATGCCATTGTAACGTTGAATATAACTAAATGAGCTGTTGTAAGTCAAGGACTGCCAGTAATTTTAGTATCATAGTATCTCCTATGATCCCACATGGCAAGGATACATTACATTGATGCAATGTAATATAGAGAGAGCAAATAGCATCTAGAGATTAGAACCTAGTAAAATCCAGCAAACTGCATCTAAGAGTTTTTAAAGGCTGATCTACACAACAACAACTCCATTGGTATATTCAATGGATAATTGGAACATAATTGAATTTATGTAAATTATTTATATAACAAAGTTTCATTTATTAATTTCTGTTCCTCATGTTAATATTTTACAAGTTTGCTTTTTCATGTACACTTTAAAAAATACACATAGAAAGAATTGTTATTCACATGTTCACTTCATGCATCAAAATTCAGGGAAGTGATTAGATGCCTGGCATTTTGAAAAATAATAATAATTATAAGTTCATGAAGGTAATATATGTAGTGAGCCCTTGTTTAAAGCACTAATGACAGCACATTGCATCCCATCTTCATGTGTATGTATTATCTGTTCACAAATACAGTTTTGTAACATTAGCTTTCCATCTTAATATATCAAAATATATGAGGCAAAATCATCTCAAGGATTCTTTTGAAGAATAAATATTAAAGATGATTAATGAGCCCCCAACACAAGTTGTATTCTGCTGTACATCACAACTGAGTTCATAGTTATGATCAAGACAGATGACGTTGCCAGCAGTTTTCTATTTTTCTAATCATAAGTTCATTTCAGCCTGTTTTTGGATCAGTTTGCAAATTTAGCAAAACAACATTTCTCCAGCAAATATTGTCAGAAATATACTGCTGCTGATCTGGAGATGCTGTATAATGTTCATAATATATAGATATTCATAGTCTTAGTAGTCATGAATTTGATGAATCCCTTTTAAACCTGTCTGAATTACGGTAGCATCCATCACTTCATCTTCTGCTAAGTCTATTCAACAATAATGATTTATCATTTGAAAATGAATGTATTTTATCAATTGGGTGTTTGCCAGTGGTAGGATTCAATCTTTTTTTACTACCTGCTCTGAGGGTGTGGCTTGGTGGGCAGGGCAGGAGAAGGATACTGAGAAATCTCCAGTCAGAGGTGGTATTTTCCGGTTCTCTGAACTACTCAAAATTTCTGCTACCATTTCTCCAGAACTGGTCAGAACCTGCTGAATATCACCTCTGGTGTTTGTCTATAAAAGTGTGCATCCCCATATATCACAAAATTGTTCATTTTTCTAAGAGAAGTTCTAGAGTTTAGACTAGAAATTTATTAAACTAGCTCTTTCACCGAACAGATCGTTGAACTAAAAAAAATATTTTGAAACAGAGCACATGTAAAAACATACTGCAATAAGGGGGAAACAAGCGAATGATGTAAGCTTCACAAAAACAAATTAAATCATTAGAAAAATGGTCTCGTGTCAGAGACAATAAAAAAGGCAACAATATCTCAGAGGACAACTAAAAAGAACCCTGTTTTCTGGCTAATAGCAGATGCTGGAATAGATGACTCAACTGGGGTTTTCAATTTTATATGATGATACCAACAATAAACTCTAGAATAATGTACAATGAGACTCTGAATTTTTAAGGATGTGACAATTGTTTTATTATACAACAGATGCTTTGTTCTCTTTACACCATCTTTGATGTAGGGTAGTTGTTGCTTTGAGTTATAGGAAATTCTGCATCTTGGTAAGTCATAACTTTATCACCTTCAGAAGAATCTAACTTCAGTGGTTGGTTTAATTTGAATTCATGTCTTGTCATTGGCAAACTTTGTTGGCATTGAGCAGACAGCTGCTCGGGGAATCTTACAATATTCACTTTAAAAAGAGCTTCACAGGGCTCTAATTCTAAGATCCAACCCTCTTAAGAATTCCTAATTTATAATAGAAGAAATGGGAAAACTTTCAAGTTGCAAACATAGGACTCAGGAAGTCCTGGTCTATAAAGAACAGATAAAGCATCAAAAGTCAGTGTTATACAAGAAAGTTTTAGAATCACTCTTTTATTGTGAAGGTTAAGAAATGCATATATTAGATGCACATATTAGAAATTCAGCACTTCTGAACATTTCCTCAGAGCATAAAATTACACTTCCAGCATGTAATGGATTAGGATATTCAGGTGTGACCTTTTGGAGTTTATGTCCAAACTTTAAATCAATAACTAATATTTTAGATTTTAACTGCAGCTCTAGGAAGGATTAATTGTCCTTCTAGATGAAGCAAGGGACAGCCTGTGCAATTTCTAAGTAGATTTGACAGACAAATTCACATTTAAACCATAAAATCGATGTCTTTTCATAATGTAGATGATTAAAACAAGACACATGAAAAAAGTCACCTGTCACTTGGGCATTTATTAGTTATAAAAGCTCAATTGGCAAGAATATGTGAGTTCCATTTATCATATGGAAACTGGGCTTTTCTTTTAGTTCTTTGTTCATTCCTAAAAGATCCAAACATTTTTTATCATTTGAAATAAATGAAACAGGTCGATTTTGGAAATTCCAAGGAGAAATTTTGCAGCAGTTATTCAAGACATATAAATGTATAAAACAAGCAATTGCTGTATATTAATGGCAGACTCAAAGACAGCATGTCTTAATTGTCAGCTGCTAAGAAATAGTATCTTCCAATAGTTTTCCAGTAATATCATACCTACGCTAGGAAGAAATAATGTGCCCAAATGGAGAATAAAGATAATTTCTAGAAAATAGTGTTAGTTAGTCCCTGGATGGAAATGGCAGAGACCGTAGATGATATCTTCTATTTCAACCTTATCAGCTTTATCAATCATTTGCAAATTACTATATGTGACCTCTAAAAGTCAGTTCTAGATTTATTTATTTATAAAACTTAGATCTCATATTTAAATTGGTTTCTTAAACCAATTAAACAGATTGTCAGACAAACATTTAAAACATCATATAAGTTCATAAGATATGGAATTCATTTTGCTTATCATAAAATCCCTCTGCTTTGGAATCCTCATAATACTTTGAATGTATTTGCAAATATGAAAACCAATTCATCTGTATACCTTGTTCTTCCAGTTTTTGCATCGATTTAAGTTCACCCTTTTCATCTAATAATTCCCCATAATTAACTGTTTGTTCCTTTTTATAGATTATAGGATAGGAGAACGCTTCTATCGTCGATAACCAAACTGGAATTTTCAAATAACACTGTTTTTTTGTCTTCTCCCAATTTAGCCACAGAGACTCCCGTATATAATGTCTTCTAAAATACCCCTGTGTTTTGGTTCCCTTGTACCATAAAAAAGCATGCCAGCCCAACAGCAAGTCATGACCTTCTAATGTCAACAATCTGGTTTTCCTTAATGTTATCCATTCTTTAACCCACGTCAAGTTTGCAGCTTGGTAGTACAACTCCCAATTAGGCAGACCAAACCCTCCTCTAAATCTAGCATCCTGTAAAAGCTTTAACTCATAAGCTCATAAGATATGGAATTCATAAGTAGGATTGGAAGGAAAAAAATAGCATTCACATGACATGGTAGTATAAAGTCATCTCCAAGTGAAGCCAAATGACTTCCCAAACTAGATAAAGAAGCAAATTTACAGTAGGTTTTCAGCAAAAATCTGAAATTCACTGTGGGGTAGTAGCTATACTGTCCTTGACAAGAAAGCTAGGAAACAAACATTGTATGTGGTTGAAAGATTCTGTGTGTGCATGTATGTGTTCCCAAGATGCAGAATCTGACTTGAATAATGATTAGTGAAATAAGTTTTTAACAGTGGTGGAATTCAATTTTTTTTCCTACCGGTTCTGTGGGTGTAGCTTGGTGGGTGTGATGTGGCTTGGTGGGTGTGGCTTGGTGGACGTGGCAGAGGAAGGATACTGTAAAATCTCTATTCCCTCCCCACTCCTGGGTGAAAGTTACTGCAAAATCCCATTACTTCCCCACTCTACTAACCTGTTTTCCAGCTCCGTTCTCCTGTGCAGGGCAACAATAGAAGACCCAGCCGATCAGCTGGGACTCAGGAGGCAGAGAATAGATGGGGGCAGGGCCAGTCAGAGGTGGGATTTGCGGTTCTCCGAACTACTCAAAATTTCTACTACCGGTTCTCCAGAACTGGTCAGAACCTGCTAAATACCACCTCTGGTTTTTAAACTATAACAGAAATGAGATTTATTTACAGGACTTAGAATTTAGGGATAGGTAAGGCCTAGTTCCTGACTAGACGCATTCTATGAAAGGAGCAAAAGAGCATGTGAGCCTGGGAAGAAAGCCAGAAGTGATCTCAGATTAACCCTCTCTTAGACAGAGAACAAGTAGGCTGTCAGACAAAGAGGGAACACATAATAAATTCTTAACACTTTATTTACATCTTCTGCTCCTTGTGGCTCAAACAATACTGAAGAATCAATGTCTAATCAACATCATTGGAAATGTTCACTGCTATGAGGATAGGACCTGAGGAATAGAATGTGAGGGAAAATAAATAAATGTGAACTGGATCCAAATACGTGTGTGATGATCCAGGGCGTGGCACAAAGGCAACACAGTCAAATAAGCAAGAAGTGTCCCTTTAGTACCTCCAACTTTGCCCCTAATGTCCAGGTTACCTTCAGCTGGAGAAAAAACTCTCCAAGAACAGTCTTTAAGGGGAGGAAATTCAGTCCAAAAACAAAGTATATACAAACTATAAATAAAAATCCACACAAACCACGCTGCAGTAATTAACTTGACAGGGCAGGAGAAATAATTGCACTTGAAAGCCAAGCAAAACACACACAGTTGGGAAGACACCAGGATAAGCCTTGACGATACCGGATAATTCACAATTTGCTCCCAACAACTTTGCTGTGTGCAGCTTCCCTTTTTAAACACTGCATTCCCAGCTTCAGCCTCAATGTGTAATTCCTGCTGGCCAGAAGACAATAATGTCATCAAGTGTATCCAAGTATAGAATTTGGCAAACAATCAGGTTGAAATTGAAATCATAATATGGGAAATTAAGTCTGATAAATTATGTTACACTGAGGTTTGGTAGGTATTTCAAGTACTACATATACTAAACCAAAGGAGAGACAGAATTGTGACAAAAGATATTTGCTTAGATGTTATTTCATGATTTAGATCTTCCAAACATAGCCCTAGTTAATAGCCAAGATAAAACACCCCACTCAAGGCAGCACAATTGGGTTTACTAATAAAAGGAAATAAGTTAGTGTTGTGGTGAGATATTTTTAAATTAGTAATAATAATAATACTTTATTTGCGGTCACAGACCAAAACACAAATACAACAAAAGAAGAATATGGGAAAATTAGTCATGAACAATTGGTCACCAAAAGCTTGACTAAGGGGAATTACAGTGTTCTCCTCTGATGGTTACATCTCTTAAAAAAAAATGGAAACCTGAGAAGTGATGTATGAGGAGCCATCCCCTAGACCAGGGGTCCCCAATCACCGGGCCGCAGACCGGTACCGGTCCGTGGAACATTTCCTACCGGGCCGCCGGTTTGCTAGGTGCCGCCATCTTGTTTGATGAGAAAGTGCTTCCGGGTGAGCTTTTCCGGTTGGGAAGCAGCGTTTGGGTCCTGAAGGAATCCTCGCGCCTTAGTTTCATCGAGGGGGGGCTTCAAACGAAATTAAGGCGCGAGGATTCTTTCAGCACCCAAGGGAAGGCGAGCTGAGCGACCGTCCCAAAGCTGTCCCGAAGCGAAGCTCATCGACAAAGGTACAAAGGAGGAGTTGACGGTGGCAGGGAGAAGCGGGAGACGGCCGGCTGGCCGGTCGCTTGGCTCACCTTGCCTTGCCTTGGTCATGCGCACTGATGCCAGTACCAGTCCGCGGATCATTTTGTGATGCCGGTACCGGGCCGTGGCACAAAAAAGGTTGGGGACCACTGCCCTAGACAACATAAGAACAAATTACTAACATTGGGTCTAGAAGGGTCTGTTTCAAGGAGAGACAGTAACTTAGATCTGCCTGCATTATACATAGGGCAATATAAAAGGACATGCTCCACATTTTCGACCTCAGCTCTGTCACAGGGGCATAGCCGCTTGTTAATCGGGAGCCTCTTAAATCGCCCATCCAGTAGTGCTGAGGGCAAGACATTAAAGCGAGCTAGGGAGAAAACTCTTTTATACTTAGGAATGGTTAGAGTGTAAAAATAAGAAGCCATCCTCAGTCCGTAATTATTAAATTGGCTGAAGATCAAAGAGGAGCAGGTTTTGTTGGCTCTGGCTCATAGATATTGCAAGTCAATGTCCATAAGCTGTTGGACTATCCTAAATTGGGCATCCTTAAGGCCATAATCTCCCAGGGCATCTCCCGTAAAACCTAGCAGGTGAAATTTCTTCATCAGCTCCCTCTCCCAACGAGAAATATGGGAGTCAGCAAACGCCAGGGAGAGGTAGCTACTAGGAACTGCCAGAAAGAGCAATTAATAATACTTCAATTTTCTATTTCAGAAAATTCTTTGGACCAGATGTGTCATCCCAGGTTTAAAATCTGATGTTACTTTTTTTACTTGGTAAAGCACAAAACTGATGACATTATAAATAACATTTGCAACTTATTTAATGTTGTTATTTGTTTGCTCTGTTGTTTAATTTTCAAAAGATGCTTGATTTTCCCCACTAGCATGAAAGATTATTGCCACAGCAATCTCTTGACAACAAAAATTACAATCGCATCTGATCTCCTCTTATTCACCTGTGACAGAGTTTTAGTATTCAAAGATTTGCAGTTAAGAATTGACCAATTATTCCTATTTCCACCAGAGGAAGAAAGCTCATGTGACTTATGGGTTAGCTGAGAAACATACAAACAAAAGTAATAAAAATATACAATAAATAATCTCCCATCATAAAAAAAATCACACATAACATTACATGGGGAAGTATTTTTGTCCATAAATGAAAGGTGTGAGAAATTACCTAGTCTATTGAAAATACTTCAGTGGCATAAATAAAAAGGAATATGTTATCACATTCTTCTGCATATTTAAGAGAGAGGAAGTCCCATTGGACTTAATGAGACTTACTTTGGAGTAAATAAGTTTTGTTACTCATTATATGATTGTTTTATTAGTTTTAGAAAGTAAGACTCAGTGAACAGAGTACATATTATTTAAGTCTTGCAAAAATTAACACTGGGAAAAATGAAGATTATTATTAATTTATTGCTAATCTTTTATACTTTGAACATAGCATGTTATATTTACTGTTGTTTCACAAAGTGCTATAATAAATGCTTAGTGTTTGGAAGAAAACAGAACAGCCAGTCATGAAGATTCTAGGAGCTATTATTTATCAACCTTTGTAAAGCCATATCTCACATAGTATTCCAGAAATTTATGCCAGGGTTGAAGACTGTATGAAGAACAGAATTTGGAATGCTACAGAAAAGGAGGAAATGATTTAGCCAATGTGCCAATATTCAGTTCTGTCCCAAAAATGAGAAATGAGCAACCCAGACATAAAATCTTTTAATAACGATTAAATTTGCTTTCAAAATGAATTTCAGAGAAATAGGATAAATTTATCTAATGTGGCGTCTGCTATTCCTTCACTAATTTAGTTGAGATCTTACCAAGTGTATATGTGATATCCTCTATCATTGCATAGTCATCTTGTCAGTCTTTTGCATTAAGGCATTCAAAGAAAGAATGTGATGTACCAGTTATTGAAGACATCATAAATATCCTGTTTGATAGAATGCTGCATCACCTGTAAAGTCATGGAATCAATTATTAACCAATCCATAATCCTCCACTTAGAGACAAACAACCTACTCTCTAACAAACAATTTGGTTTCAGAAAAAAAACTATCCTGTAATCTGCAACTCTTACACTGCAGAAACATATGGACTACACAACTCGATCAGGGCAAAGCAATAGACTCAATTTACATTGACTTCTGTAAAGCCTTTGATTCAGTGGTACACGACAAACTACTCTTAAAACTAAAACTTATGGTATCTCTGGACACCTGCATAACTGGATAGAAGCATTCCGGTCAAATAGACAACAAATGGTCAAAATTGGGAGCGTCCTATCAAATTCTGTACCTGTCAACAGTGGTGTCCCCCAAGGCAGTGTTCTAGGACCAACTCTCTTCATACTCTACATAAATGACCTCTGTGATCATATTAAGAGCAACTGCGTTCTCTTCACTGATCTTGTAAAGCTGTTCAACACCACAGACAATACTGCCACCCTTCAAAAAGACCCTGGCTATGTATCAGAATGGTCAAACAAATGGCAACTTCAGATCTCAACAAATAAATGCTCTGTCGTACATATTGGCAAAAAAAAAAACAGAAAATAAAATACAAGCTAAATAGTCAAGACCTTGTTGATGAGCCAAACTCTGTCAAGGACCTTGCAGTACTCTTCTCTAATGATCTAAGTGCTAGAGCCCACTGTAACTACATAGCCAAAAAGGCATTAAGAGTTGTTAACCTAATCCTGCATAGCTTTTTCTCTGGTAATATCATACTACTAACTAGAGCATACAAAACATTTGCTAGAACAATACTCGAATACAGCTTATCAGTCTGGAATCCGCATCACGTATCTGATATAAATACAGTTGAGAAAGTCCAGAAATATTTCACAAGAAGAGTTCTCCACTCCTCTACTCATTGCAGAATACCTTATGCCACCAGACTTGAAATTCTAGACCTAGGAAACCTAGAACTCCACCACTTCGGTCTGATCTAAGTATAGTACATAAAATTATATATTGCAATGTCCTATCTGTTAATGATTGCTTCAGCTTCAACCATAACAATACAAGAGCAAACAATAGATACAAACTCAAGGTAAACCACACCAAACTTGATTGCAAGAAATACGACTTCAGCAACAGAGTGGTCAATGTCTGGAATACTCTACCTGACTCTGTGGTTTCTTCCCCAAACCCCAAAAACTTTAACCTTAGACTGTCTACTGTTGACCTCACCCCTTTCCTAAGAGGTCTGTAGGGGGCGTGCATAAGCGCACCACCGTGCCTACCACCCCTGTCCTATTGTTTTTTTTTATTTTTCTTATATGTATCCATTTCATGTATTCATAACTATGTTTATACTTATACCTGTTATCTTATAATCGCTTGACAAAATAAAATAAATAAAAATAAATAAATAAAAAACACTACATATTCTGTAGAAATGGCTTTTTAGTTAGATCCTTACCTAAAAAGTAAAAATTATTGGGATACCCAAGAAAAGGTGTCTTACTTCTTGGAGGGAGCAAGCTTGCATATTACTAGCAAGATTGCAATTTTTATTTCAAAGATTACCCTGAAGAGGATAGACTGAGACTGATCTGAAAGTGATTTAACAGAGTACAGGATTGATATGGAAAAAGATCCTACACTGGATGTACAAATGAAACTAGCTCATATCTTAAGAATTAAAAGATTAAACTGAAAAAGTGATCTAGATCATTTCCTCATATTGGATTTATAAGATATGTTAAAATTTTATAGACTTTTATAAGAAGGGGCACAGAAAAAATGGAAAGAAATAAAGTTCTAGGAATCCAGGACATTATTTGTTGGAATTAAAATAAAGACCGTTAAAAGTATAAGGACAGAATTTAAAGGTGGTTTACTTAATCAAGGTTAAAATAGATATATTGTCTTCTCCAGTAACTCTGTTGATCAGGACTGAATGACTGTAGTAGCTACTGAGATCCTATGGATGGTGCTAGATGCTAGCAGCAAACTGCAGTGTCTGAAGCCTATAGGGGCCTTTTTGTTACTACATGATCTCATCCTCTATTTGTTGGGTTGGAAAGTCCTGGACTTTCCAGGCTTATAGGTGATCTCATTTTACTAACATCACCACTAGTCTTATGGATTGGTTGGAAGGTTTCACCCATGTGGGATCTATTTTCCAATCCAAATGCTGTATCTATGCTACTCTTCCTTGCTTGTAAAAATGGTATAAAAGAAGAAACACTGACCAGTCAGTCAGACATCTTGGCACCCTGCACAATGACTGGTCTTTGAAACCCATCAAATGACAAAGCTTTAAGGGTCTACTTATTGATTAGATATATGGGAAGAAGATATCACTTGTTATATTTTAAGTGGTGATAATTTACTACTTGTGATGAAAAAGGAAGTCGTAAGTTTATATATTTCCTTTCTTTACCATTTTGTTGTGTTTTCCTTTTCTGTTTTCCTTTTTCTTTAATTTCTGCACTTTTTATTTTTTTCTTCTTGCTTTTAATTTCCGTAGTTATTTTTTTGCATCCCACCTTTAGTATTTTTATAAACAACCCAAATGAATGAATGAATATATAAACAAATAAACAAACATACTCCTTGTTCTTCCTATTTTCCCCACAACAATATTGTGAAGTGAGTTGGATCAAGAGAAAGTATCTGACCAAAAGTCACTCAGGTGGATTTCATGCCTAAGGCCAGACTAGAACTCTTGATCTCCTGGTTTCTAGGCTGATGCCTTAATCACTAGTTTTATCTTTTTAATTGTAAAATAAAGCTAAAATAAAATAGGGTTATCTGCTGGAATAAGAACCAGATTTCTGGAAGAGGAACAAAAAGTTTTGAGAAACTTCAAGGTAGTTTTTGGCATAACATTATTTCATTCCACCTCAAAGAAGGTATAAATAGAGCTATAGAAAAACCATTGTGCCAAAGTACTTCCATAGGTGTTTTCTTACACTTTTTTGTTTCCCATCAGCTATTTCTTAAAGGACAAAGAGGTAGTCATTCCAAATAA
This sequence comes from Pseudonaja textilis, assembly GCF_900518735.1. Next base: position 19,756,612 of record NW_020769323.1, read on the forward strand.
CAAACACAGATTTATCTCTAGATATATCCTGTTTTGTGTATGTCCTGAAGATTCCAAGATATTTCATGGAACAGTCTTTTTTTTCTTCCTGATTCAGCCAACAGCACATTCTTTTCAAAAACGTCTTTTCATAAAAACTTCTTTTCATGAACAAGTTTGTTCCAGGAAGATGGAGAAATAGAAGAACAAGCCATATTAATGGTTACGTATTTATTTCTCATCAGTTCTTGTTCAGTTTGCTGAACTTGAATAAGAATGAACAAATGGCTAAAGTAATAAAATCAGCAATGTCTCTTTAAGAAAAAGTTCCTTAATTTAGTCTGAAACTTTTGTCTCCACACATTTTCCAATCATGTAGTGGCACGTCCAGAAGCACCGAGCAGTCTAGAAATATAAAACTATGTGCTCTGTAATAAAATAAACAAATTCAGCAGGACATGCATTTGTGAATACCTATATTCAGTTCTATTGCTACAATTTTTTCTTATCCTTTTAGTATTGCTGATATTACTCAGTGGTGCATGATTATTCAGAGGAAAACAGATGGATTTCCAGATGATTACCAATACAACAAGTAAGTCTAAAGGTATGATTGTCTCATCCCTCCAAAAATATCCTAGCTCTTCCAGAGTTCCCTAAACAGAAAATAGCTTTAGGATCGCTCTGCAGCTGACCAAGATCTTGGGAATGGGGAAAATGGATGACAATTTTGAAATGGATGACAGTTGGAAGATATCTATGGAAAAACACCTGCAAGAAGAGCAGAAAAAGTTCTTGCAGGTAAAGCTTGTATTTCTCTGGACATCTCAAAATGATCCAAATAATTCATTTGTGGGTTTTATGAAAAAAAAAGTGTGCTGGAAAAGAAACACTTAAATCTTACAACCCCTTTTCTTTTCTTTCCTGCCAGGTTAGAAGAGATTTTTTTTTTAAATTTCAAATACATTAGTTTATTTTAAAAAAAGAAACACCAAAGAAACCTTCTTGAACTCTAAATATGTTTAGAGTCTCATGATGGAACTTCATAACTCACATGACTCTTTCATCTGCTTTATTATGGACATGGTGCTTTTGATTAAAAAGAAAAACAGTAATCCGTTTTTGTTTTCATATGATAATTTCACTTTTCTAGGTAACCATTTGTTGTTTTCATTTGCCAGTAGATTCATTGTTGCCATATGGCAGTGTTCAGCAGATGTAAACTCGTAAGAAACCGATGTGCTCTTAGAAGTAATGCAGGAAGATGTGTTTTAGTGGGGTTTTAGTGACACCTGGTCTGCTTGAAAAAGACCCTGCAGTTTTCTAGGCAAAGTTTTTCAGAAGTGGTTCGTTCCCTCTTGCCTGCTTCTTAGGGTTGAGAGGATGGTTAGCTCATGCTGCACTTATGCCTAATGCAGGACTAAAACTAGTCTTTTGGTTTCTATACTGGAGCCTTAACCACTACTCCAATCACATGTAATGATACCTGCAAATGGCCTTGGGAGATGTCTTTGTGGGGAGTGGGGGAGACACTTCATAGGGAATTGTTGTGGCCCTGATTCCCGAGCCTATGCTGTCAGAGGAGGAACTGGGAAAGCCTTCCTCCCCAGGACCTTCCTCCCTGATAATGCCTCAGGTTCCATCAGACAACCGAGAGAAACAGCCTGAGATTAATCAGGAGGAAGGCATATCGGAGCAGCCCCTGACAGGGAGTAAAGAGGAAGAGTGTTGGCTCGATTCTAAGCAGCGTCGTAGGGAGAAATGTGAGCAGCAATGTAGGAGGTGTGGGAGGGGCAGAGAGTGTTCTGAGTCATTGAGCCACACCCCACAGGGGATAAAAGTGGGTGTGTTTTCTCCTGAAACTTTGTATGGGACAAACTTTAACCTTACTTCAGATTTTCTTCGTGAATGACTGTTTTTGTGGACTGCCTTGTGATTTTCTGTGAGTAAAACTTTACCAGTTCGGACTTGGTGGGCAGGACATGTGGGAATGCCAAGAATATTATCAGTTCCAAAGAATTAACTCTGTGAAGTCTGAGCCAGCTTGCCTGCCTGTGTTTGTGTGAGTTTGTACTCTTTCATCTTTTGGGAAAGAGGAAAGGCGAGACAGAACAGGGAATGATCAGATGGGAGGCTGTTCCCACAGCTACATAGTGGACAGAGAAAGAAATTCAGAAAATATCCTACTTAACCCATCAGGCTGAAGATTTGTACTTCCAGATTTAAAAGGTTCTGTTAATGCTTCTGTTCTACAATAAAGTCGAATGAACTCATCAGACAGGGAGCACAGTGGCTCATGGTTAGGATTCTGGCTGACAAATTGGTAGGCCTATGTTCCAGACCTGGTTGATGGCACAAGTTAGGATCAGCTCTTGACACATGCTTCACCTCCTGCCAATCCAGCAGTTTGAAAGTGAACAACTGCAAGCAGATAGATGGGTACCACTTTGGTGGACAACTTAATGGGCATATAAAATGATCCCCAATTGGGCAATGGTGTTACTATTCTATCCTTTCAACCCAGAAGTGCTTTGTTGTTCCCGACATGTCTGTAGTAGCAGCTTGTCTGGTCTTCCTGGAAAGACTAACACTAATGCAGAAAAATGCATGTCCATAAAACCTATGATGTTCTTCTAAGTACAATAAAGGACACAAAGAAAGCCCTTAAATACCTTGGATCCAGGGTGGCCATAACTTAGTACTTTTCAGGATTCCTCAGAATTCTCCTTACTAAAGTATTAATAAGGGGAATCAAGCACTAGGAAGATATACCAATCAATTGGTACTCAGATGACATAACACCCAAGACCATAACTAGAAAATAAAGATAGATAAACCAGAAGACAATGCCATACCAGAAGACAATGCCATACCAGAAGACAATGCCATACAAGTGAAACCCTATTAGAACAATCCTTGCAGGAAAGATTATGGACCCAAACTTGGGAAAATGGAAGAATTTGAATTTTAGAGAGAGTGCATTATTTCTTCTGAGCAGCACATTTAGTTTAGGACTAAATAAAATGGTTGTGCATTGTAGCAACAAGGGAGAGGAGGTGTGCTCCTTTAACTACACATACTAGTCCATTGTTTATACTCAGTGAAATGTAGCAGACAAACCAGCTGTTATCTCTTCTTCTATCAGAAAGTGAAAAATACTAGTTCTGAGGTAAAGTAAGAAAACATTGGCAGAAGTTGTGTTCACCTTGATTCCTGTAGAAGGGCAAATGGTCAGGTGATGCATTCTGGCACTTCAGAACTGGTGGATGAATCATGTTGGACCAAACAAGAAGTGCAAACCCCGTGTTTATTTTAAGCACAGAAAAGAAAAGGTGGGGGTTCAGAACAAAATAAAGTGAGAGCATGTTCAGTCTTTTCTTTGAATGCTATAAATCTGGGTTATAAAAAGAGCTAATCCAGAACACTTATGCAATGTAATGTTTGCAAGGTGACATCATTTTAATCTGATTTATACTGTGGGGCTTACACCTCTACCTTATAATGATTTGTTCTCTGTTTTGTTCAGTTTATTTTTAATGAAATTAAAATTTCACCTGAACACAGATAGATTGACAGAGGTTTCAGTCTACCAAAGCATAAGTGAGATGAAAGTGAGATAAGACTGTTCTTATGTTTAGGAACCTGATATTTAAGTTGTTTTTCCTTTGTGTATATTAAATATGGTATTCAAAGCAAACCAGCATATTAAACATTTGCAGTCACACTGAATATTTCAGTGTCAAAAAATTGTTTAAAAAGTAAACAATTCTAGGCTTCCCAAGATCATGAAGCAGACTCTTCATCCTGATAGTTAAACCCCTTAGGTTCAAGTGAATTCCTCTCCAGCAAAGTCCCAACAAACAGTCTTTCATGAGATGTCACAACTACAGACTTTTATCAGGCTTGGAGAATTGCCAGGCCAATATCTTCCAAACACCACGCTGTAGCAAAAATTACTTGGCAAGAAGCCAGGAACAGATCATCACTCTAATGAATTGAACTACAGTACTTGTCTCCTGCAAACACCTCTCCCCTTTCGCTCCTTTTTATTCCCTATGGGAGGGGCCATTCAGCACCCATCTGTGCCCTTATTCCCGAGTCGACCATTGTTCCTTAACTGTTCCTTTCTCCTGGCAGCTTTTACAGGCGCACACTGGGAACAGGCTCCAGCTGTTTTTCTGCCCCTACTGATCTCCAACTCCAAAGGCAGCTGATAACTGTCAGATGCTTCCTTTGCAGAGCACTTGTCAGAGCCTTTCCCAGACTCCAGGACTGGCCCATGTTCCTTCCCAACCTCCTCACTGTCCAAATCTGCTGCCAGCTCCACTGGCCACTGGTGGGCCACAACCGTAAACATTGTACATACAACATATGCAAGTTTAAGAATCACATTTATGGCTGAAGATAGACAAAAATATATTAATTGAAATTATAAGCCAAAGAAAGAAAATAAATAGCTGGAGATGAGAAAGATATCACACACTACAACTCTAGAAAACTTATCATTATAATATCAATCAAAGCTATCAATTAAGACTATGTACCAAGAAGATAAAAATGTCAGAGGAAGAATAATAATACATTAGTTATTTCATTTTTGCTCCTAAAATTCTGTATTCCTGTTTGAGGCTACCTTTTAGGGCAGTTACTTTTGCCATGACAGTTAATCATCTAAGATCTTTTACCTGCTACTCAAATATTGATATGGTAACTTTTGAAAATATGATTATTCTTGTGCTACTTTCCCAGATGGACCAGCCCATTCAGAACCTCACCAACAGAAATCCAAACATATTTCCACTTTCCATGGAGAATATGAAGAGAAAGAAAAAGAATCTGCTTTTCAAAACGTTGAAACAAATTTTTCAAATGTATATGGGTCAGGTGATAGTAACATTTATTTGAAAATACGTTTTTCAATTTGTGCATCTTTCAATTTGTCAGTTTGTGTGTTTGAAAGGATACATGTTAACATATATAGGGAAATTTCAATGGCTTTGTTCTTTTCTAAAGAGAATAAAGTTTTGTTCCACCACTTTATTTACTTTCTTAATTTTTGTAGGGTATCACTCTCAGTAAAATTATTTATTCTTGGAAATGGCTTAACGTTTTTAATTTTAACAGGCTTATTTAGGAAAGTTTGAAAAAGTGCCTTATCTTTTTATAAAGCCAAAAAACAATGAAAGAACTAGAAGACCTTTGTTTTTCTATCCCGTTAAGGAAGTACAATTTTGAAAGAATCCTCCAACCATGTGACAATTCTTTGTTTCAGATCTATCATTACTTTTCCTTTTAAATTCTACTTTTCACAACATGTTGTTTTAATGGGGGCTGTTTCCTTAGATTTGTTGCCAGCTTGGAATGGTGAGGAATGCACCAAACATTTTCTTCATGAAGTGGTAGATATTATCTTCAGTTACATCAAAAAGACTCTTGACAGAAAGAGCAAAGTGCTTGATTTCCACCATCCACATCAGCTTCTGGAAGGGCTAGAAAGCTTCAATTTGGAACTTTCTGATCACCCTGAATCTCTAGAGCAAATTCTTGTGGACTGCAGGGACACTTTGAAATATGGTGTTAAAACAGGTAACTAACAGTACAATGTGATTTTGCAGAACTGTTTTAAGCAATTCCGTCAGATGTTCCCACATCTGTTCATCATCTAAATGAAACCTTCACTTTTAAAGGCAAAATGCTTCCAAACACAGGTAGTCCTCACTTACTGACCAGTTGTTGGTTCTTTTTATACTACTATATTTATTCACGTAATAAACAACTGATTTTTTTCCCCCAAAACTCCACTTCAGCATAGACACAAAACTAGTATCTACACTTGCCTTGTTTGCATGGTGGAGAAAGGAATGCATATACCTATATAAGAGCCATAGTGGTGTAGTGGTTAGAATACAGTACTGCATACTATTTCTGCTGAATGCTGGCTGCCAGCAGTTCAGCAGTTTGAGTCTTATTGGCTCAAGGTTCACTCGTCCTTCCATCCTTCCGAGGTTGGTTAAATGAGGACCCAAATTGTCAGGGGCAACATGCTGACTCTGTAAACTGCTTAGAGAGGGCTGTAAAGCACTGTGAAGCAGTATATAAGTCTGAGTGCTCTTGCAATAACCTTCTGTCCTGCTCATACGACAAAAACTTTACATGTCAAGTTTTATTTGGAATTACAGTCTTTTACTCTTAAGTCAAAGAGAGGGAAAAGGGGCACAAAAATCTCTTCCAGGTGTGATTTTTTTTTTCATGTGGCCTATTACCTTTGGAGCCTGATAGAAGGAAGCAAACACAGCTTGTCTGAGCGAGTGACTAATAATATAGCTGTCTGCATGGAAAAGGTATTAGGTATTTTAATGGATTTGAAATTTATATCTGAAATTTATATCTCAGTTATTTTCACAAAGCCTGCAGAAATTTTGAGAAAATGCAGAGAGAAGGGTAAAAGGTGAAAAACTTCAAACAAGCAAGCATATTAAGAGGTTCAAGTGCTGCAGGGAAAGAGAAACTGAGCAGAGGGTGAAGCCAAGTCAGGAAAAATGGCACTTCCCAGAACTAAATACAAAGTCTCCTTGTTGTCCCAGAAAACTGGTTTTCTGCTCGGCGTGCAATGCCCAATAAACTACACACCCAGGTGGAGATTTACAAAAGCTTTATTCTGCACAGAAGAAAGGACACAGGGGTTCGTTCCCATTAGCCCCATGTCAAGGACACTCCTGCAATAGTAATAAATACAGTAGTATAAATACTTCTCCATAAGCCCTCCTTAAGGCAATATTGTTAATATTGCTTAACTTGCATTTGCAATGCCTAGGAGTCATCAGTACATTTTCCCCTGTTTTCCAGTAACAAGTAGCACATGATGCTATAATTAGGATACTATACCCCCCCTCTCCAAGTTCCTCTTTTCTTAAACGTTTCCCTTTGACGTACCTGTAAAACTTTTTTCAATATATATTTCCCTAATATTGTGGCCCTCGGGTTTCTTGTGCACACAATTGCCTTGTTCACCCTGAGCAAGCATGTTCTGAGGATTTTACTAGCTAAACTAATTCCATTACTTTTCATGCATTAGCAGATGCCTGCAAATGCCAATTCTCAATAGAGACTATAATTTTAAGGGATGGGGGATGTCCTTTGCCTTTCTTTCACTCTGATACTAGATTTTATGTTTTTAAGCTTTTCTGATGTAGACTTTTAAAATATAAATCTCCGTGGCGCAAACTTCCATGGACTGTATAATTTTTGATACTACTCTTTCTCAGACGCATCTCTCAGAAATGTCTTTTGTAATGCAGATTTCTGAGGAGGCTTTTGTTCTTTGTTCATTGCTGTGCCATGAATGTTTTGATGGATATTATAGCCCCATAAAAATGTGAACTCTTTTTACATAGAAAACACTAAGGCATGTGGGCAAAAAGCTTTTTTACACCATGTTCCAACTGGCTTCTTTACTGCAATAGTAAGAAGTGTCTTAAAATGATGTATTTCTATCATTTATATTTTTAAGGACATCCCCGTTATTTCAACCAACTCTCCAGTGGCCTTGACATTATAGGACTTGTTGGAGAATGGTTGACAGCTACTGCAAATACAAACATGTATGTACTATAATCCCGGTTTTATATAGGAATTAATATAAGATTAAATAATATTTCAGCAGAATATTTAATTGCTCTTTAAGAATGAAAAGATTCGTTGAGTTCCAACAAGGAAAGGACTTCGTTGGTACAAACATTCTTCCAGGACCACCAACCTCAGTGAAATGTTCTTTATATATGTGCCTGCCTGTGCACATACACACATGTCTGTGCATATAAGCACAGGAATACATACTTTTTAAAATACTAAAACAAGATGTTCCAATAACTATTTGGTTTTTTTTAATGTGTTACTTTTATTTCTTTTATACTAGCCTTTTATATTGCCACCTTAATTTTTTCCATTTCCATGTGGTTCTCAATTTTTACGTGTTTATATAGAACAAAATATATTTACCATCTGGGAAGTATGTAAATCAAATAAATAAGCATTTGCAATGCATTGGAAGTATGTGTATACTGTTCTATAAAAAGACACATTTTTCTACTGGAAAAAAAATAAGTTTCTCTTTAGGATTAAGCTGCTCATGCTTCCATGCTTTCTTTCTTAATAAAAAGCACATGGAAACAAATTCCCATCTGGATTTTGAATTTTGTTCTGAGAAATCTATAAATTACCACTCCTTAAAGACTATTTCCTTTTGTGGGATGGGTAAGAAGCATGAACAGCATGCTCCACTAAGTTCTTAGAACTTGGGGAGCTTAGCAACTCCTCAGTTTTCCCAAATCTATTAAGAAAACTCTGATTGAAACTTTAAATGATGAATCCTTGATACATTGTGTCTAATTGACTTGTTGGATCATGTGCAATAAATAATAAGTGCAAATGAAAGCTTAGCATGTTGACATTGTTTAGTTCTTTTTTCTGTTGATCCAAAAGGAAAGGCCTATGAATGCTGACAGTTTTCTAGTCTCATTAGTAGTACAGATAGTCCTTAACCTCTACAATTGAACCCAAAATTTCTGTTAACTTTTGTTAAGTGAGTTTTGCCCCATTTTACGATCTTTCCGGCCTGAGTTGTTAAGTGAATCCCTGCAGTTGTTAAGTTTCTAACATGGTTGTTAAGTGAATCTGGCTTCCCCTTTGCCTTTGCTTGACAGAAGGTCTCCAGAGGGAATCACATGATCTTGGGACAGAGCAACAGTGAGAACTGTGAACCAGTTGCCAAGCATCTGAATTTTGATCACATGATGCACAAGTTGTAACTGTGAAAAATGGTCACTTTTTTTCAAGTGCCAGTGTAACTTTGAACAGTCACTAAATGAATTGTTTTAAACCAAGCCTGTACTTTCTCCACCATTTTTTTCTTTTATTCAAGAGAAACAAAAATAATTTGGCATTTATTGCTGAAAACAAACTTTAGCTCTCAAGTAGTTCACCTATCAATATTAATAGTGCTTAATATAGAGAATATAGAAGAGGGTAGTTCTTCTGCTCAAGCCAGAAAAGAATTGAAATACTTTTTGTTAAGTTTGAGCAATGAGAGGCTGAACCAGAGCATGAGTGCAACAGTACTTTATTTTACAAATAAAGGGCTGACCGTGCTTGCCAAGCCTGGAACTGGCTCGCAGCAATCAGCAGCCAGTTGGACCCCGCAGCCTGCTTTTATAGCTGGCTGCTGGGGAGAACCAACCAATGGGGAATGGGGGAATAACGCCCACACAAAGTGAGTGGACCTGAGTGAGAACTCCTTGAGTCCTCAGGACATAACACTTTTGGTAATGCTACAGTCACCCGTGTAACATTCTGAGCATCAGAATTCATCTCCATGATAAAATTTTAACAAGATGGCATTGTGCAAGAAATGGAGGGGGAAGGATTGTTGGAAAAAAAATCACAGGAGTTGATAGGAAGGTTGTTGAGAACTTCAGATACAAAGAGAATTAACAGTCATGGCAAATTATACAAAATGTCAGAAAATTTAATCATTTTCCTCTTCTGGGTTAAGTATCTAATAATTTGAATGGAACAAAGAGAACCTTTTGTGATACAAGATGGCATCAGTTCAACTCTTCAAAAGCTTTGAAAAAAGCTCCAATTTCATTGCTAAACAGTTTGATCTATGTGCAGCATGTTTGATATTTAAAATTAGTGTATAAAATTAAACTCTTAGTTGCCCAGGAACCTAAAACCTCAAGCATAACAATATGCAACTATAGCTTCACCTTGCCCATTTTGTATGGATGTGAAAACAATTTGTACTATTGTTCACATTTTATATGCATTTTCTATTAAGGAGTCTATTAGAGTTCCTTTTCTTTCAAGGACATCCTCCTGGAAACTTAAGTTTCAATACGATACGAACTTTTCTATACAATAGAAAAGTTAGAATGGGCCAACACAACTTTTATGTATTGATTTATTTGATTTATATGCCTGCCCATCCTAGCGAGTTACTTTATGTGGTATATGAAGCAACATGAAATAGAAATAAAGTTCTCTCATCCCAAAGTGGTGGGAAGAAGGTGGTTCTAGGACACAAGTTCATTACACTGATATTTTATTTAGAGAGTTTTAGAATAGCTCAGAGAAAAAATATAGAAGTGCACTATAGATGCGTTCAATCAACATTACAGAGAGGTGACAAAAGAGAGGCAGAAGAAATAGGAATCTTATAACAGTAAAAAAAATGTGAAAGAGAATGGCCATCACATTTTCCCTGGTTAGAGTTCTTACTTTTATGGGTCTATGACAAGGCTTTTACATCAAATTTAACTGGTACTCACATTGTAAATAGAGAAAATGGCTGCCGTTTGGTGTGGCCAGATGTATGTGAACTACCAAATCTGAAGCTGATTGTGAATTCTAGTCTGATGGTTAAAAGCAAATTGAAAAATGTTTAGGATGTATTCACTTTCAAGTCACTCATTAATATAAGGTATTTGTCCTCACGTCTAGCAATAATGTGTTTGGATTTTATGGAGTACCATAACATTTCAGAACTTTACTAATGGAACATATTTTGGGTAGACCACCACGCATCTTTCTGGCCTTGAGCTCTACATTCTGGACTTACATTTGATACAGTGGTATTTACTTTAAGGGATGAAAATAGGAAAATTCTTCTGCAGATGATAAATGCTATATATGGAATCTGTAATTCTATAAGAATTGTTCATTCAATCTTTTTTATAATATGTCTAAGACATTCAAAAGTGGAATGATATTGATTTAAAATCATTAAAATGTGAAGTATAGTAATTGTAAAATGCTGATAAACAAAACTGTGACTAAAACATTTAATCATAAACAACAGAGAACAAGTCAGGCAGATACAAGGTAGCATTTTGATCTAAAAAAAAAGGAAATCTAATTGGATTTGACCTCAAAACCTGTTTGGCCCTGCTGCTTTTCTGCTTCTGTGTTTGGATTGTGGCTTACATCCCCCCATCCCATCACCACCAGTGAGCTGAGACTGTGCCAATAGAGAATGGCAGAGTTTGATAAAACCAGGTTAGGAACCAAGTTAGTTAAAGAAGACTGACTTCATAGATGCTTTTCTATTTATTATTTGCCATGTTTAAAGTAGGGAACACCCAAACACAATTAAATACAAGCTAGTATAAATTAACTAATCACAACTAGTGTCTACATATCACCAAAGGCTCATGCACACACATCACTGTCTTTAAAAAAAATCTAATTTACAAGGCTTAAACATTTACATTCAAGTGTAATACACTGCTCAAAAAAATAAAGGGAACACAAAAATAAGACATCCTAGATCTGAATGAATGAAATATTCTTATTAAATACTTTGTTCATTACATAGTTGAATGTGCTGACAACAAAATCACACAAAAATTATGAATGGAAATCAAATTTAGCAACCCATGGAGGTCTGGATTTGGAGTTACACTCAAAATTAAAGTGGAACAAAACACTGCAGGCTGATTCAAATTAGATGTAATGTCCTTAAAACAAGTCAAAATGAGGCTCAGTAGTGTGTGTGGCCTCCACGTGCCTATATGACCTCCCTACAATGCCTGGGCATGCTCCTGATGAGGTGGCGGATGGTCTCCTGAGGGATCTCCTCCCACACCTGGACTAAAGCATCCCCCAACTCCTGGACAGTCTGGTGCAACGTGGCGTTGGTGGATGGAGCGAGACATGATGTCCCAGATGTGCTCAATTGGATTCAGGTCTGGGGAATGGGCAGGCCAGTCCTTAGCATCAATGCCTTCGTCTTGCAGGAACTGCTGACACACTCCAGCCACATGAGATCTAGCATTGTCTTGCATTAGGAGGAACCCAGGGCCAACTGCAGCAGTATATGGTTTCACAAGGGGTCTGAGGATCTCATCTCGGTACCTAATGGCAGTCAGGCTACCTCTGGCGAGCACATGGAGGGCTGGAGGATGTTGCAGGCAGCAGAACATTCTCCACAGCGTCTCCAGACCCTGTCACGTCTGTCACATGTGCTCAGTGTGAACCTGCTTTTATCTGTGAAAAGCACAGGGCACCAGTGGCAAATTTGCCAATCTTGGTGTTCTCTGGCAAATGCCAAACATCCTGCATGGTGTTGGGCTGTAACACAACCCCCACCTGTGGACGTCGGGCCCTCATACCACTCTCATGGAGTCTGTTTCTGACTGTTTGAGCAGCCACATGCACATTTGTGGCCCGCTGGAGGTCATTTTGCAGGACTCTGGCAGTGCTCCTCCTGTCCCTCCTTGCACAAAGGTGGAGGTAGCGGTCCTGATGCTGGGTTGTTGCCCTCCTACAGCCTCCTCCATGTCTCCTGGTGTACTGGCCTGTCTCCTGGTAGCACCTCCATGCTCTGGACACTATGCTGACACACACAGCAAGCCTTCTTGCCACAGCTCACATTGATGTGCCATCCTGGATGAGCTGCACTACCTGACCCACTTGTGTGGGTTATACATTCCGTCTCATGCTACCACTAGAGTGACGGCACCGCCAGCATTCAAAAGTGACAAAACCATCAGCCAGAAAGCATAGGAACTGAGAAGTGGTCTGTGGTCACCACCTGCAGAGCCACTCCTTTATTGGGGATGTCTTGCTAACTGCTTATGCTTCCCATCTGTTGTCTATTCCATTTGCACAACAGCATGTGAAATTGGTTGTCAATCGGTGTTGCTACCTAAGTGGACAGTTTGATTTCATAGAAGTGTGATTGACTTGGAGTTGACATGGTGTTGTTTAAGTGTTCCCTTTATTTTTTTGAGCAGTGTATATACCAGAAAGGTTCATCTATCACTAGATTATAGTACAATTTAAAATAAGATGAGAAAAAAATAATATATTATGATTAGTAATTCAAGAATAGTTGGATATAATTCCCTTAATATTTCAGATAATGCTAAAGCATGCTTAGCAATTAGTTAGAAAATGGCAAATGGATAACAAGAAAAGCACTTGAGAAAAGTAGGAGTGACTCTAGGAATTTTGAAAGACTACTTTTGAAAGTTTAGTTGCACATAAGTAGTCATAAGTACTTGCAAGTATTGCAGGCCCAATTGGCAAAAGAAAGCTCAGGATCATATAGATTTGAAACATGCGGAAGACGCCTTCATCCTGCAGTGGATAGACAATGGCTAAAATGATGAAGTACTTGCCCAAGGGACATATCCAGTGCTATACTCTGTTAGTTCCTAGGTAAGTCTTGGAATAAAATGCATGCATGCTAGCTATGTTTCTATAGTTTTATTTGCATGTATAGTTACTAGATTCTGTGAATAGATCTTTTCTGCATGAACCAGATGGAGTTCTGCATCATTGCCTTTCTTTTTTCTTTGTCAAGCAATTTGGATGTGTTTCAGGTTTCTACATTTTCTGACTGTGTTATGTTGATTACATTAAAATACGTTCACAGGTTTACATACGAAATAGCACCAGTATTCATCATAATGGAGGAGATCCTGCTGAAGAAAATGCAGGAAATTATTGGATGGGAAGAAAAGGAATCAGATGGCATATTTTCTCCAGGTGATTAGATTAAAAAGTGTTATTCAAATTATGGAACCAGTGTAGTCTGCTGACAGTTCAAACAGTGAGTTCTAGTCTTGCCCTAGGGGTATAAGATGGCTGAATGACTTTGGACCAGCCACTCTCTCTCAATCCAACTCACCTGGTTGTGGGAAAATAGGAGGAGAGAGTATTAGGTATGTTTGTCCTCTTGAGTTATTTATAAAAATAATAACAGTGGGAACATATGTACATATTGTACATACATACCTAAGGACAATATATCTTCCTCTTTCTCAGGTGTACACACAAACGTGAAGTCACTATAAGGCAAAGAAAGGAAACTTTGGTCTGCAGGTAATGGTTTGTCCTGCAAGGCCTCTAAATCCAGCCTGTGGAGATCCTTCCCCTCTGTTTCCAGTGAGATGGCTATCTTTTCCTTACTCTTTCTATGTGGAAATACCATATGTGGCATCTTCATACTGAGAAGAAGAGAAGGAGCAATTGCTTTTAACTTCTCAGTAGAAGAAAAGCTATGAGAGGATAATGGGGCATGACTCAGTGGTGATATTCAATTTTTTTTTACTACTGGTTCTGTGGGCATGGCTTGGTGGGAATGGCTTGGTGGGTAAGGCAGGGGAAGGATACTGTAAAATCCCCATTTTCACCCCACTCCAGGGGAAGGATACTCTAAAATCCCCATTCCCTCCCAACCCCACTAACCTGCTTTCCAGCTCCGTTCTCCTGTGCAGGGCAACAAAAGAAGACCCAGCCAATCAGCTGGGACTTGGGAGGCAGCGAATAGATGGGGGTGGGGCCAACCAGCGAGGGAAGTAAAGGGAAGCAAAATTCTGGTCCCATTTCCACAGATTTGGCGACAGCAACTTTAGTCTAGGACTTCATTCAATACTTTCCTCCTTCCTTAAAATGAATACAGAAATGGCAAAATCATTGAATTGGCTGGGTTGTAATAAGAACCTACAAAGAAAAAAGTCATAGTCATCCTGTTCTACTCTCTGTTCTTAACTATCTTTGGGTTATAAAATTATAACAATGCTGCAAATCACCAGTGGATGAGAGATGATAATTGATAACACTTTTCACTGATCGACAAACATGGATCATACCAGATTGAAACAATGATACGCCATCTGATTTATAGAATTCAGTATGTTGGAATCAATGCAACATCATTTTTAACACTAATAAATTATGCTGTATCCTAGTGGATGAGAATGTAATCAGGTTAGTTGTACTTACATAGCAAGCTTGTCATGGCTTTTCTGCCCAGACCTTCTTTGGCATTGAAAAATGTCCTGAATGGAAATAAGCTGCTTCTAGAAAATTGCAGTTGAGAACATTACCTGTGTGGATGATCCATATTCACTACATGGAATAACTTAAATTAATCTGCCTTTGGTATCTGAAATTTGTCTGTTTGACTTGAAATGATGAGATGAAGCATTAATTCCCAACGACACTCAGCTATTCAAAGGGTAATAAAATCTAATTTTTTTACCAGGGGGAAGCATATCAAACCTCTACAGTGTTTTAGTTGCTCGCTATAAATACTACCCTGAGATTAAAACCAAAGGCATGGCAGCACTTCCAGAGATCATATTGTTTATTTCTGAACATGTGAGTATGTACGTCTGCAATCACACCTGCATAAAATTATTTGACTGTGGCAGACTGCAATTATCTTAATAATACATGATTGTTGAATGACCTCTCAGTGTGATGGAATGCCAGAAGAATGTAGAACCATATAGAAAAGATATCGGGGTCCTGGGAAAGTAGAAACCATGAGAAAGAAACTAAAAACAAGTCCACTTTCATTGTATTAATTATATGTTGGAATAGAGGAGGGCTTTAATAGGCTTTCGAAATTCTGTTACAATACCCAAACACACTAAAATACATTTCAAGATTCTTAATCAATCCTTTTTTACCCTGACTTTACCTACCTCAAAGGATTGACATTCACCAACTCTCAATTCCATTCTCCCCAATTTTAGCAATTGATTACTTACCACGAAGAAAGTTACCTTGTCAAAAGGGAGGAAAATGAATTTTTAATGTATAAATCATGGCTAGTTATAGAGATGAGGAAATGTTGCTTCCTGCTAGCAATAATGTACATTTGCTGTTCCACTGCATTGTGAATTATTTCTGCCATGACAGTCACAAGAGATGTTGTGTAAGTCCCAGAGCAAAGTCAATGACTGGTAACTAACACATGAATCTTTCAGCCTAGGAACAATTATTCCTGTTGCAGTCATCCTTGCTCCATGTTGCTGGCACAATATGATTTTGTGTCAACTTAATGTTGCTAATTCCAATATAGCAACTGGCTCTAGGTGTGTTATAATAGCAATAGCACTTAGACTTAGACGTCACAGTGCTTTACAGCCCTCTCTAAGTGGTTTACAATGTCAGCATATTGCTTCTAACTATCTGAATCCTCATTTTACCAACCTTGGAAGGATAGAAGGATGAGTCAACCCTGAGACAATGAAAATTGTTATTCTAGATGTATTGTTATTATGTATTAAAATATAATTAGGAGAACTGGAAAACTCTATGAGTAAGAGAACCCTTATATCTATAGAACATCAGATGTGAAAGATTTGCCTAACATAAATTCCAATGTGCATAAAATGTGGTTCACTTTGTCACAATCTAAAAAAGATAACTGGCCTAAGCAGTTATAAATTAATAAACTATAAATCAAAGAGTTATGAACTTTGATTATATTTTCCTCATGGATCACAACAGTGTTGTATTATAGATTATATTAGGGAGATATTTTGACTGTAGTTTAGACAAGGCACACTTATTGGAAATTTCACTTATGAGGTAAGCTTTCATAGAAATAATTTAGCTTATTTTGTGTTATTTCTTTCACTTTCCCTATGCTAAGAAGGTAACTTTCTCAAAACAGATTCAAATTGTTCGTGGTAGTTGGCTATTTTTCTGCATAATGCCCCACAATTATATTAAATTAACAGTACTGAGAAAGGGAGGAATCACTTCCATCAGTAACAAACCCTCAAAAGAAGTAAATTGTATTATGGCCATTGCTAATTAACTCTAAAAAAATACTTTGAAATCTTTTCTCCTTAGAAGTATCCTTGATCACCCTACAAAAAGTATTGAGAATTTTGAAAGTCATCTGCTGCCTCCTCTAATATCACTGTTGTCTTAATTTGTTTCTTAACTTATTTATACATACCTATTCACAGGTTCCTCTAATTTGATTCAAGGGATTTGCTCCCAGACCAAGATACAATTATAAGGACTGTTAAAACAGTCAGACAAGTCATGTTTTTAAACTCAATGTTACCCAGTTTCATTTTTCTTAAGACAAGAGTGATTATAAAATTGTTTATCTTTAATGCATTTTGTGAAGTCTTTTTTTTCCCTATTTGATGATTTCTCCTCTAAATTATTTCAGAGTCACTATTCTATAAAAAAGGCAGCAGCAGTTGTTGGAATTGGGCTGGATAATGTTATTGTTATCAAATGTGATGAAAGGTAAGGTTCTCAAAGTTTTCCTGTATAATATCAGTATCTACAACTCACTTCCTCTAATGTTCTTTAATAGAGATGCATTTTCATCTTCTGGCTTCATTATTTTCACAAAATGCCCCCCTCTCCTCCCAGTAGGTTAAATCTCCCTGAGTAAATGACTTAGTTGTCAGTTATTTAACAATAATTTCTACTTCCTTGGAGCATTTCACAAACAATGAGAAACAGGTACTTTTCCCAGAGCAGCATAGGTTATTTCAATTATTGCCTCCAGACACTTTTTCCTCCAGCATTGTACAGATCTGCTATGAAGTCAAGGGATTCTTGTAAAATGTATCAATTAATTTTTCATAAATAATATATCAGCTCAAACTAGGTCTATTGTCCCCATTGGTGTCATCAAGATGTAGCTGCTGAAGTTTGTTGTCACAGTAAAAAAAACTGGCTTTATGTGTAAGGAAACCAAGAACACCAATGCATATAATGAATGAGTCCATTAGAAAAATGACTGATGCTTTAACAAAGGATATTAGTACAATTTAAAACAATAAATGACCTTTTTTCTGAACTTCTACTGTAAATCTAAGTCTACGTCCTCTTCAAGCAATAAAAGACTTTATTTTGTTTGCTGAGAGAGAAAAAAAGATAGGGCTTCACTGATATCCTTCATAATTTCTTGGAGACAGAAAAGGAGATTTCTCTGGCTTTATTACTTTTATTGTGTCTTTATTTCATATTCTCACAATTTTCTACATATTCAAAGGTACAGTATTTGAATTGTGGGAACCTGCACACGCAGAGGTGTCTATCAATAGACACTTCTGCTTGTGTAATTTCCTCATAATTCTTAATGTAGCCTCCCTCTACAAATGGGTTTTTAATAAGCAATAGAATATTGTTCTACAGTACTGAGGAAGTCTACCATGTATCCTGAAAAAAAATGAACAATGGAGGAATTAGATTTACAAGCTCTTCCTTTTCTGCTTCACTTTACTGTGTGGGTTTTTTGGTGCATGTAGGTGTGTCCATGTTGAGGATGATTGGATGGAACTTGCTTCTCATGGGGATTTATTCAGAAGTATATATCTGTGAATTGTTCCGCTTGCAAAAGAAAGTTTTTTTACATGTTTGAAAAATTTGAGCATTCCATCTTTATCAAATGCTACATTTCACTTTTTAAAACATTTAAACAGAGGGAAAATGATTCCAACCGAACTGGAGGAAAATATTATCAAAGTCAAGAGACAGGTTTGTTTGTTGTCTTTTTGTACTGGTTTTATGCTTCATGGCATCTTTATTAATTTGATAAAGTAGGCTACTTCCCTTCAAAGATTCATGTCCCAAGAAACCTATAAAATCTTTCAGCCTCTATTCACGTGACTATTCCTCTGGAACATAATTTGGTTTATAACTTTGAATTATCATGTTAATGGCAATTTGGCTTCAGTGAGATATCTAGAAATATGTAGAAAAGTTTTCTTTCTTTTGGTTTTTTTTTTTTCCAAAAGGGAAAAGATAGACAAATGAGCAGATAGAAACAACAATCCATTGCTCATCTTTATTTTTAGCATAGACATCCATCACCAAAAAGATCAGATTAATGAGATGGTAGTTTAAAAAGACCATAAGAATTTTCTACTTCCTCACAGTTCAGCTACACCCCAGAGGAAGATAGCATAAGAAAAACCATCCTTTTTAGATTAGAAAATGTTAGCACTGGGCAGGCTGCAAAGATTTATAATGGAAAAGCAGTTGGGAAAGATAGCATCCTTGGCCACCTTGTACAATATGCTCAACCATAGTATTTTAGAAGTACTACTGACTCCAATAATTTTAATATCAGTTAAAAAACATTTTTGAACTTAGCTGGTTACTCTGTTTTACTATATTTTTACTGTCTTCAAAACATTTATTCAAATTCTTTCACTACCAATGCTTTGATTGCATGTCTTTGTTATATGTTTATCTCATGCTTATTGTTCATGACTCTGAAACTACTTGAGAAAAGGTGGTTTATAAATATATTAATAAAAAATAAAAAAAAATAAAGAACAGTCTAATAATCAAGCAGAAGAGGAAAATAATTTGGAAACTGTAGGAAAGATTTTGAGCTTGTAAGAAAGAAGAGCAAGTGCCATTATATCGCAATTTTAATTGAAAACCCCTGGAAGTCTAACTTATTTAGAAACATATACATCAGGTTGGGTGTTGAACTTTATGCTGAAAGACTCAAAAGTGGTGGCAAAATAAATTAAAGGCAATAACAACAGCAACAACAACAATGATAATAATAATAATAATAATAATAATAATAATAATAATAATAATAATAATAATAATAATAATAATAATAATAATAAATCTATCTTTGCCCTGCAATATAATCTAATGCAAATGTACACAGATAATATAAAAAAGGGCAACCAGAAACTAGTAAAAGAAACAATTACTGTGTTGTTACATCATACCTAACCTAACTGAAGACACAAGATTAAAATACTCAAACCTATAGAACTCATATTTCTATGTCTCACTATGTACTTCCAGTTTGAAAGTAAAATCTATAAATAGATCAAAGGGACCTCGAAATTTATACATAGTACATAGGAATAGTAATGTATATCTAAAAAATAGTCTTTCCATTGTCTCAGTTGCAATCTGAATTCACTACATAGATGACATCTTTGTCAAAATAAAAAATTATAGTTAGAAAATATATAATCAACCATACTTACAAGGGAATCAAATTCACAGAAAAAGAAAACAACAAATTAACCCTTATAGACATTCTAATTGTGCAAGAATACACCATGTTACAAACATAAATCTGCCAGAAAACAATTCACCAACCAAACCATCTTAATCAAATAGCACATAACAGTACTGCATATTAAAGTGAGTCATGACACACTGCAACACACTGAAATCACATAAAGAAGAAATCAACTATTTACATGGTACTTTCAATACACTAAATAGCCACACATTTTCATCAAAAGGTGCATGTCAAGCCAACCAACAAAAACATAAATGCTACAAACCATAAAAATTACAACCATCTCCTATCTCAAATTGTTTAAAATAATCCTGGTAAACAAACCAACAGAATATATTGCAGAATATATTAAGCAAACCGAAAGACCAAATAGTAAGGAGAGACAAAACAGGAGTCATATACAAAATAAAATTCAAATACTGTGAACACCGCATAGATGTATAGGGCAAACTTGCACAGTTAACAAAAAAGTGACCAACTAATATAGATTAAGTCCTCGTATCAAAAGACAGTATATCAGGTCAACATGCAACAACAGTTCACCATCACAGATTAATCCACCAGTAGCTGGATAGATTAGAAACATCTCATCAATCTAATAATAAAACAAGCTGCAATGCATCAATCATAGAAAAAGAACAGTAGCTTAAGAATCAACCAGGCCTCAGTCTCTACAAAACACATGTGCACCTCCCATCTAAGAAAGCAGGGAAAACTGAAGGAGACATAATCTTCGTCAACCTACAAATCTTCCAAAATCTTTTCCTGATGATGTTATCTAGTAGGTCAATGAAATCTCTGCAACCTCAAAGTCAAGTTAGAAGTCCAAGAATTGAATGTGCCAACCTTGCCTTGAGCTATGCGTAATCACTGTTGTTGTGAAAATGCATTTCCCCTTCTCAATTCTAAGACCATACCTGTCTAATTAAATTTGTGAGACTATGGCTAAAATGGGTAGGCAATCTTTTCAGTCAATAGAGATATTTACAATTTTGACATCATATAATAGATTGTCTAATGCTTGCAAGGCAAACAGGATGGGTATTTGTCCACAAAATGATTACTGTGGTGGACCAGCCAGTGGTGGGATCTGACCACTGGTTCGGTGATTTTACATTTTATGTTATGTCTGCTGCTCTTCAGAGCAATCGGTTTTACAGAGGTGGACAGAACTGGTAGAATCCCACTCCTGGGACCAGCTTTTTACTGGTTTATTTTTTCAAGTGCTTCAGATGTGTCCTACGATCCAGTGATGGGATTCAAAAATTTTTACTACCGGTTCTGTAGGCGTGGCTTAGTGGCCATGTCAGGGGAAGGATACTGTAAAATATTCAGTCAGAGGTGGTATTTCTCCGAACTACACAAAATTTCCGCTACTGGTTCTCCAGAACTGGTCAGAACCTGCTGAATACCACACCTGCTATGATCCCAGATTCTTGTTGGCATATTCTCATAAAAATTCTTTAGGATGCACCAATTCACCATTTTTAAATTTTCTAATAATATCTATGAAAGTCAATAGTACTTTAATAATTTTTTGTGGGCTTAGAAGGTAAACAGGAATTGGAAAAAGTTGTACTTGGGAGGAAAGTGTTAGATTGAGAATCATCCCAGAACGCAACGGTGACAAGTCACTTCATATTGTTGTCAATATTACCATTCAAGTTCCCAGAAATCAGTCTTCACTTGAGGGCATTACAAGTTGTGCTTTGTTTGGTTGGAAGAAGGCATTTTATTTTATTATTTTATTGACACATTTTTATTAATGCAATATTTATTATCTGATAGTTAATAAGGAAGATGTTTAAAGTTATGAAAGTTCAAAGCACACAATTAATACATAAATTGATCTCTTCTGAGCTAAAATGTCCTCACTATATAGTACCTAGGCACCCCATCCAAAATGGAAAAATGTTTTAATTATAATAATGATTCTGACAGAGGACAAATTGCCTTTGCTTTAATGTAGGATGTTATATTCTTTTTCAGGGAAAAATACCACTGTATGTTAGTGCCACTGCTGGAACAACAGTCTATGGAGCCTTTGATCCTCTTGTCAACATTGCTGAGATTTGTGAAAAATACAATCTTTGGCTGCATGTGGATGTAAGATCCTTGTTTTCACACTCAGTGCTGCAACAAATTTGTGGTGAAACCGAAGTTGGGCTGCTCTATAAGCTGCTGCCAGCTATCCGCTCACAAATGTACAGGCCCAGTTTCCTCAGTATGCAGAGTTAGCTTGACACAGCTTACAAATCAGCTTTATGAGTCTAGAAAAAATACGCTTACTGATTGATTAAATTTATATGCCGCCCATCTTACCCTCCAAAATGACTCTGGATGGCTTTAATGATTTGAAGAGACGTTGCTTGTTTCTATGGATATTGCAAACTCTAGTGTTTGTTTTTTTCAGATTTTGTAACATCTATTTGATAGATTTATACAGCTCAGATAAATATTCACACAGACCAAAGACATGTGTATAAATAACAGTTATTAAGACAATTTAGAACTCAGTGAATTGGTTGATTTATAAGATTGATTTATAATTACACACAATGAGCAGAAATAACCATGAAAGATGTTACTGGCTTTCAAGGAGAGAAAGGTCATTGCCACCCTTAAGATTATTCACTTAATGTAAACCTAGGTAAGAAGAAAATCTTGGTTATATCAGAATAACACCCTGAGCCAGAATATAACTAATGGGATGTTGCAGGAGATTTGTTATTTGACTTCAGTAATTTCCTTCCTATGACTAATTCATATTATTCAGTACATAATATGATACATTTTAAAATGTACTTTTTGTTGAGTCCTCGCAACTGTCTGGACTGCAGAAGCTAAAAGACTCAATGTCACCCAGACAATTTTGTGCCAAAGGATTAGAACTTACAGACTCCTGATCTTGAACCTGGTGCCTTTACCACTATATCAAGCCAGCTCTCAAACACTACATTATGTTATTTAAACTTTTAAAAAGCTTAGTTTAACTTAAAATGTTTTAAACACAATATTTTCAGTAAAGGATACAAGTAGAAAACTGAAGTCAAAGAATAACCTGCTGCACCATCATATCAGCATACTGTTATTATATCCAGTTTGGCCTAGTGGTTAAGGCCCAGGCTAGAACCTGGTTAAGGGTTCTCCTTAGCGATGATAGACAGCTGAGTGACCTTAACCCAGAGTTATCTGTAAAAATAATAAAGGTGGGATACAAATAAATAAATAAATAATAAATAAATAAATAAAATGGTGATTAGTATATACTGGGAATGACAACAAGAGAATCAGAAAAAGGATCAATAGCTACAATAACATAACTTTAATTCAATCCTTATCATTAGATAACAAAGCCATATCCTATGTACTGTCCTTAATATTAGAGAATAAGTTTCTTTCCAGTTGCTCCAATAGAGCCAAAGCTTCTCATGAGATGACAAAGTTCATATTTTACAAATATAATTAAACATTGCATGGTTCCTTAACTATAACATTATTTTCCTATATATTTTGACAGTGATTTTAAACCAAAACAAGGCTACAATTGGAAAGACCAGATCATATGAATTAAGAAAAACTGTTAAATCTTTTACAATGCCCACATAAAAAAAAATAATGATCATTCTTTTGATTGTCCCATAAACATGAAATAATATTTTCTAATTAGTCAATTTCATGTTTAAATTGTAAGATTTAACCTGGAAATAAGGAGAAACTTTCTGACAGTGAGAACAATCAACCAATGGAACAGCTTGCCCTCGGAAGTTGTGGGAGCGCCATCACTTGAGACTTTCAAGAAGAGATTGGACTGCCATTTGTCAGAAATGGTGTAGGGTCTCCCACTTGGGCAAGGGTTGGACTAGATGGCCTACAAGGTCCCTTCCAACTCTGATTATCTGTTAAATGTATATTCACATTGCCTTCAGAAATCATGGGCACTTCGCACTTCATCACTGGAAGTTTTTAAGAAGAGACTGGACAACCACTTGAAATGGTATAGGGCAGGGCTGTCAAACTCACAGCCCTGGGCCGGATGCATCAAATGCTGGCCATGCCTACGCCCAGTTTAGCGAAGGAGAAAAAAGTCCCGATACGTCACGTGATGCTGCCGTGACAATATGAATTTGACACCACTGGTATAGGGTCTCCTGCTTGAGCAGAGTGCTCGATTAGAAGACCTCCAAGGTCCCCACCAGCTTCTATTCTATTCTGTTCTGTTCTATTCTTTTTCCTATTCCCATTCCCATTCCTATTTCTAATTTATTCCTTCACACTTGGTATCATTGATTCTCCAAAACTGGATATTCTAGTTTTTCCTTCCACTGTTGAAATATATAACTAATACTAATACAATAACTTTTATTTTTAATACCTTATAAAATACAATTATTTCCACTCAAGCACTGCTCCTCCACTCCCAGAATATAACAGAACAGAAAGAACCACTCTGTATTCTGCTTCATAAAAAGCAAAAGTTTTATAAAATCAGACAATCAGACTTTTCTTTTTTTTCCCTGTTTTCTCATTTTGGGATTCTTATATTTTTGAAAGGCCACTGTAGTAAGTATGGCTGGCAAAATGTGATAAAAGGTGGAATCTTTTCATTTAGATAACTGTGTGTTTAATTTCAATAGGCATCATGGGGAGGTGGTTTACTATTGTCAAGAAAGCATTTCCATAAATTGAGTGGCATTGAAAGGTAAGCATCTTGTGATGTAATTTATTTGTACGGCAGTGAGATTAATATAGTATTTTTGTTTGTTTGTTTCTAACCTCTCCCTGAAGAGAAGATAAAGAATATAATTACAAGGATAATGACTCACGGACAACCAAAGTGAGTTGTATTATGAGAAGCAGGAGGAAAAAATATAGATCCTATTCCTACAACCTGTGCATCAGTTGGAGGTCAAAGAGATATATGTTGGGAAAATGGAAAAGCAGTATTAGACCCAGTTCAACTAATCACAGAGGGTACAATTTTCCCCTAAACAAACCCATTGACACTTGCAGTTAAACTGAATGTGGGAATACTTCCCTCATTTTATGTACCAAGTAAAAGAACTGGTGATAATCAGGAACTAAAAACGCAAGCTTATCAATAAATATTTTTGTTTGTTTTTTTGTGTTTATTATATTTGTTTGCCACTTATGTCACCTCGAGGCGACTTTGGCCAGCTTACAAACATTAAACGCCAATAAAATCATAAACAATAAATATTCCTAAGAACAGTATTACATTACAATTACAATTAAAAGGATGGGGAAGAAGGAAGCACGATGCATTTGAGGGTGGGATCTTCCCTTAATCCATCAACCACTTCCAGTCTGATACTTATATACAGTGAACAGTGGTTTTTCACTGAATTAGTGTGTGATTGTATGGTGACCGAATGACTAGTGTATAAATGCATACATTTACACAGGATCATAGAGTGATCAGAGATCTGTACATAATTTTAGAGTTTATTTTTTCCAGCTTTTAAAAAAATACTTATATTTTCTTTAAGTGTTCCATATTTAAAATCCCCTTGCTTTGTTTCTGTTTTTTTGTTGAGTTTCTATAATCATATAGTTGCAGATATTAACACAGATATTAAAGCAGCTGCAGATATTAAAGTTCTCCTCTTTAATTAGAGCCAACTCTGTTACATGGAATCCTCACAAACTGATGGGTGTTCCTCTACAGTGCTCGGCTTTTTTAGTCCATGAAAAGGTAATTTGCTTTTTTTTTTTTTGTCCAGGTAGGCCTACCTGTTTTTGCTATAAAAATAACGTTTCTATCTAAATAATGCTGAAATAATATTGCACAAGGAAAGATTTGTAGGATGAGGCTACCATTGTATCGTATGGAAGCTACTTTTACTGAAATTAATTGGCTTACTTTTGAGCACTCATACGGGGAATAGAGACGATCAGTGGAGCTGAGGACAGTTTGCTCCAGCATGAGTTCATTACGGAATACAAGTGAGGCTCCTTAGGAGAAAAAAGTGATGGAACTGACTTACAACCCTCCCTGCTGATTTCACTGTTGACTTTGCTTGTGGGAAACTGACAAGGAAGATTACAAGAGGTAGCCACATGACTGTATGATACTACAACTGTTGCCAAGCACTTGAATCGTGAACTGATGATGAGCACAGGGCTGCTGTGATAGCCAGAATTTTGAGGACTGGTTGTAACTACCACTTGTTCAGTACTATCACAACTTTAGTCACTGAACAAGTGGCCATTAACTGAGAAGCAATTTAATACATGGATATTATACATTTGGCTTGGTGGGAATCACAGCCCTGTCCTGATTCATTTCTAGAAATATATCAGATCATAAAGATCCCCCTTGCACATACGTGCTAGTCATTTTCCGGCTCTAGGGGGCAGTGCTCATCTCTGTTACAAAGCCGAAGAGCCAACGCTGTCCAATGACGTCTCTGTAGTCATGTGGCCAGCATGACCAAACGCTGAAGGCACACGGAACGCACACGGTCCCTATTTTTCTACTTGCATTTTTACATGCTTTCAAACTGCTAGGTTGGCAGAAGCTGGGACAAGTAACGGGAGCTCACTCCATTACGTGGTGCTAGGGATTCGAACTGCCGAACTGCCAAACTTTTTGATCGATAAGCTCGGTGTCTTAGCCATTGAGCCAATACGTAAAATAAAATAGTTGGTCAAAGCTTTTCTCATTCTCTATCTCCCCTAGGGTCTTCTCCAAGCCTGCAATCAGCTCTGTGCTGACTATCTCTTCCAATCAGACAAGGCTTATGATACAGTTTATGACACCGGAGACAAATCAATCCAGTGTGGCCGACATGTTGATGTCTTCAAACTATGGCTAATGTGGAGAGCTAAAGTAGGAGCACATTCATTACTGGATGAAGTGCCTGACTAAAGATGAACAAGTCGGCTGCTTTCAGTTTCATAGTTTTTAATGTTAGATTTAGTTCATTCTATAACAAACCGTATCACTTGAGAATATTTTTTCAATGAAAATCAATACCATTAATAAATGTATACATACATATCCATTTGCAATACATTTGAATGAATGCATGAATTAATTAATTAATTAATGATATAAATTCTGATCAGTATTGCTGGCCCCAGCAATAAAAGTATTTATTTAACATTGCTGGACTTCTTTTTAATGAAGCTCCAATAAAAATCTGCAGAGGAACCTTTGTATTCTTGAAAAGGCAGCTTCTGAAATTACAATATAGCCATTATGTTAATTTACAGTGGGAGGATCTCATTTTAATTGTTTGCTGGCCCCAGATAAATCATTGATATTTTACCCTGCCAAATTGCAGTAGACAATAGAATGACTCATGTTTGTTCTGCCTTTTGTATCTTACAGGGCACAGGAGGATTTGAAATTCTTATCAACAAATTTTTGGAACTCGCAGAATATCTTTACAAGGAACTCAAGACAAGAAACAACTATGAGCTGGTTTTTGATGCTGAGGTTAGGAGTTAACAGCGGCAAGAAGTCTCTGTATTACTTCTTTATTTTGTTAATCTTATAGCATGGGTGTCAAACTCAATTTCATTGAGGGCCGCATCAGGGATGTGTTTGACCTTGGAGGGCCAGGACTATGGCTGTGGGCAGGGTGGGTGTGGCCAGCTCGACATCACTTGTATTGGGGGCACCTGTGGTGGCATGAGGTTCCTGAGCTCCATTTTCAGCTCTGATAGCCTCCTGTAACCCTATGCTAGCAAAAATGGAGCTCAGAGGACTGCCTGTGGACCTCCCAGGCTCTAGTTTTGCTGGCAGAGGCACCACAGGCCAGCCCTTTGCTGATTCCAGGATGGCCTCATGGGCCATATCTGACCCCCGGGCCTTGTGTTTGACACCCCTGTTCTATAGTGTTCAGATCCCACAAGTCTTCTTCACAAAGGATGAAAAGAGCCAGTTCAGTCTAGTGGTTAAGAAGCCAGCTAGAAAGCAGGAGATCATAAATTCAAATTTAGCGATGAAAGCCAGCTGGATGACTTTGGGCCAGTCTCTCTCAGCCCAATCCACATCGCAGGTTGTTATGGGAAAATAGGAAGAAGAAGGAATATTGCCTGTAATTGCCATCTTGAGTTATTTGTAAAAACAATAATGGCAGGATATAAATTAAATAAATAAATGGGCATACTAAGTTCATTATCACAAAAGTTACAAAGGTCTTCCAATCTTTCTTGGGTGGATTATAGGGAATAAATGTGTTTTTTCCTCTTCTACCCCCACCTCCTCCAATCTTTTTTTCCCTCAGTCTTTATTTTTTCCTTAGCTGAAACTTTGCATATGAACCTTCATGCAAGTGAATTCTTTGCATTACACATTCTGGGTATGAATCAAGATTTCCAGTGATTAGGAAGAATGAATCATCTTTTTCGCTAGGTTCAGTAGCTGCCAAATAAATTAATCAGATTAAATGAAAATATGTTTAAAAATGGGTATGAACCTCATATTTCTGCTTCAGCTAAGTAGAGTTCTAATGCTAGAATTCTACATTTTCCAGAACTTCTTTACAAATTCATGTGGGTGCATATTTATTTGACGTTAAGCCCCAGAGATTTCCCTGAGCTATTAATGTGTAAAATGAAAAATATTTCATAAATATGTAAACATCAGAAAAGGCAATCCTTAGTTTTCATAATGCCCCAGGAGAGAAAAATAGAGTAGCAAATGTGTAATATGAATCAAAAGACATAAAAATGCTTCACAAATAGCAGTTGTAAAATGATCACTAAACTAAAAAAAGGACTATGAAAAATTAAAGTCAATATAAGTTAGATCTGGAAAGGTTCTACAGCTTAAATTTTTGGTATTTATGGAATGTTCTTCACACACATCAATTTTTTTCTGAGCTAATAGAAAATAACCAGCTTTAAAACGTGTAATAATTCATTGAGATGCCTCAGAGACTTGTATATAATTAATGAAATTTAAATAGATTGTTTTTTCACACATTTTATCTCCGTAGATATTAATAAATGTTTGATGGAAATATCATACACCTGAACCAATGCTAATTCTCAATAAAGTGTTAAAATTTATGTTCATGCAGAAACAAATTCAGCCAATATTTAAGGCTTCAGCGAACTTAATAAAAACAAGTGTTAGCTTAATTCATAATGAATTTTGACTCCACAGTGGAGAAATGACCCCTGAGCTATTTCGTGATGTTTATTGGGTTGGCAGTAGAAAATATTTTACCCTATGTTAAACAGGGATGAATAGTTGTGTTTAATGGAGAGGCAGTTCTGAAGGAAGGAAGGAAGTAGAGTGGCTGATATTTCCAATGAGTTTTTTTCATGCTGGGCATTAAATGGAAAAGAGAAGAACTCATGCAATGTCATCAGGTACAAGAAAATGCCAGCAGAGCAATTCATGGGCTTATCATGGGTTCATATTGATGGTAAGGATTTTGCACAAAGAGTGCATTTATTTTAATTTTGTTTATAAGACTTCAGGTTACAATTTTTCCTGCCTATTTGATAAAGTAGAACATTTGTTGAGAAATAAAAATGTTTTATTTTACCTCTTCTTTTTTTAAATCTTCAAGCCTGAATTTAGCAATGTATGCTTCTGGTATATCCCACCAAGTCTTCGACATATCCCAAAGGGGCCAGAAAGAGACAAAAGACTTCATCAGGTAAAAGTTCATATGTACATTTTCTGGCTCCCCCACACACCCCCACCAAAAAAAAATAAATCTTGGCAACTTTAATATGTGTGGACTTCAGTTCCCAGAATTCTCTAGCCAACCATTTTGGGTATGGAATTCTAGGAGTTGAAGTCCACACATATTAAAGTTGCCAAGTTTGAAAAGCACAGTGTTGGAGTAAGTATTTACGGAACTAAAATGTTCTATCTATCCCTCCATATTTCACATAAGTTAAATATGGTAGAGGACAATTCTTACTATCCTTACCAATGAACCATTGAGTATGACTTCTAGAGATGAAGGGTCATGCAATCAAGCATTTTGGAAAGGGTAGTTTAATCTATGCATAGTAGATACAATCTGCAGTGGCTGAAGCTCTGGTTTTGCCCTCAGTTTCTGATGGACTGTTTTTATTCTGCATGGTTTCACCCAACATTTCATTCCAGTCTGTTTCTACTTTGTTTATTTTTCTAATCCAAGACTCACCATTGAATCCTTTTTTCATTCTTTAATTTGTTTTATTGAATTATGATAAGGCATAAGTAATACATTACATTACTTGAATACAGTGCTATTTATACCATATTGACTGGATAATTTTAACACTAGAATGTTTAAGTCTTGAAAGATAAAGAAAAAAGTTAATATCAATATGAAGACATTTCTAAAATGTCAATATTGATAAGCATAAGTTTTACCATATTTTAATATGATATAAACATACACTTTAATTCATATTTCTGCCATCATTCCAAAATAATGGCTGCTACTACTTATTCCTTAGTCTCTTTAATGCATTATCCCAGAATTAAGTATTGTTTTCTGTCATATCTATCCAGGTTGCTCCAAAAATAAAAGCAAGGATAATTGAAGAAGGCACTACGATGGTTAGCTACCAGCCTTTAGGGGACAATGTGAACTTTTTCCGAATGGTCTTCTCTAATCCAGCAACCAAAAAAGCAGATGTTGATTTCCTCTTGGAAGAGATTGAAAGGCTTGGGAAGGATTTATGATACTTAGAAAAAAATGTATTATGGGGATTCTTTACAGCAGAGTTTCTCAGCCTTGACAACTTTAATGTGTGTATTTCAACTCCCAGAATTCCCCAGCCAGCCCTCTTGACTAGGGAATTATGGAAGCTGAAGTCCACATGTTAGAGTTGTCAAAGTTGAGGAACGCAGATCAACAGAGGTCTGTTATTATTTTTTTCATAAAAGTTCTGCACTGTACTTTCCTTTCTTTCTGCTATTTCTTGGGATGAAATTAAAAGGTTTGAAACATAATGGGAAAGGAGTTAGATCTGATGAAATATGTCATTTTCCAAGAAGCTTGTATTTGTGAGTCGACAAAGCATCTTTTTACTCAAAGCAGTGAGCATTGTTTTGCATAGACTGCAGCCTAAAACCTCTTAAAAAATTCATGCAATCATGCTGTCTTGTATGATCACTTCAGTAATCCCCAAAAGAAATCATGTTTGAGAATCACCATGCACAGTACATACACTGGGTGTTTTAAAAAACCCACATAGACACATCTCAGGGCACCATGCTCAGGGTTGAGACAGATCCAAGATGGCAGTCCTTCCCACTCCACTCATTAACAACCAATTATTATCAGAAATACAGGTAGTCCTCGACTTACAATGATTCATTTAGTGACTGTTCAAAGTTACGACACTGAAAAAAGTGACTTCTGACAATTTTTTACACTTATGACCGTTGCAGGCAGTGGTTGCAGCAGTGATCAAAATGTGGAAGTAAAGACAAAGTGGAAACTAAAAAAGACGATTGGACTACAACTAGAAGTAACCCTGCATAATAAATATTATTTAAATCCTTTTTAGTCAGGGCTCAAGCCTAGTCATGGGGCAAAAACACGTTGCTCATTCTTTTGATGGTCTATAGCAGGGTGTGGGTGAGGATGGCACACTTCACTTAATCCAATACTTTTGGAAATATATGTGCTAAGTAGACACAGCCTAGTCAGATAGGGTGCCCACTTTTTGTGAGACCAAGCAAGCAAGAGGGCAAAAGCCCTGACTATGGCTTTCTTGGTAGCAACTCCATCACTTCAGAGAAGCTTATTCTACAAAGTCAAGATGCTGTTCCCATTCGGTAATTAGAAAGATGGTGATAACAGTCTTCTCTCATGGGGCATTTGAATAGAAGAGCAGTGACAGCATCGGTAATGATTGCATGGATATTATTGGATTGATTTACATAGAATATTGACCTTAACATTTTTAAAATTGTAAGCCATTAGAATCTAGTCAGTAGGCAGCACTAAATTATTGTAAACAAATGAATAAAATCAATAAATAGAGATTGTTTAATTCTTTGAAAACGCCTCAGACCATTATCTCCTCTTTTCTGCTGGTTTTAGATTAAAAAATCATTTTATATTTATTTAAAAAATGGTATGCCATTTTTCAAGGTCATCAGATTTTCTTGAGGCATATTTCAGCATTTTTACTGGTCAATGTCTTATACTGGTAGCTGTGCAAGAATGGTCATTTCTGGAACTTGTGCTTTAGATTTTCACCATCAATCTGATAAAGATGGAAATAAATAAAGCAGAAACCAATGCGTGTGTCCCAATGTAGCCTGTATGTTGCGGACATCTGAATGCCTGAATAGGGATTGTGTCTCAAACAGGAGATTTGCCAAACAAGCAGAATTTTATAAAATTTAGGAATAACAAACTTATTTCTCCTCAATGAAACATTTCAGATAGAACAACCATTCCAGATTTTTCTTCTGAAAGTTAAGATACCAATCAGAATCATACCAATGCAGAATTTTACAATTTAATATGGAGCCTGAGGAAAACCAGCAACTCAAGATAAGAATTAGCTCTACAGCAATGATCTAAATATTCCTATTCATAGTTCCTATTCACAGTTCTCCCATATTATATCTATCATGGCCCTATCTAATCAAGGATGAAGAATATCTGGTCCTGAAGGTGTGGTCTAAATTACAGCTTATGTACCTTACGTCTTGCCAGAAGGCCTGGTAAGGAAATCTGGTTGGGATATTTTAAAAGTAGTGAATGTTTTATATTGCCTTCTATTGATATGGACTGATGATTGTTTTTGCTGATTGTTTTGAATATTTATTTTTCTTTTCAAAAGATCATGTCTATTTATTTTAGATAGTGATAAATAATGGTGAGTGGTATCAGTGTAAATTTTACAATTTAGAGTTTTGTAGTGATTTTGTGTCATTTCTCAAGATGACACAAAGATTTTAGTTTTACATATTGATTTAATTCATGCTGGCCATTACCTATAAAGCCCTATATCTCCCATGGTTTCTGATGGCCAGTATATGCCAGAAGAGTTAGTATGCTCCAGGTCTTTATAATCAAACAGTTCCATCTATGGGGACTCAGAAATGTGCCTTTCTTTACCATGGGATTTCACAATGAGATTCCCCCTACGTATCTCCATGTGACTCCCATCCTGATCAAATTCTGAAAAGCCTTGAAGACTTGGTGGTTCTTTCAGGCTGGGGTAGAGATGGATAGAGCCCTTTATGTCTTGTGTGGAGTGATTGGATCTCATCTTGTTCCATCTTGTGCTTTTATTTTTATTGTGAACTATCCATGGATGATTTGGAATTGGGCAATGCCTAAATTGAGTTAAATAAATAAATAGTGGCTAACAGCAACATGGATCCAGAAGCAGGTAAGGAGTACACATTTTTTTAAAAAAAGGATGACTCAGTCCCAGAGATTCTAATTGGATTTTTGGTTGGTTGGGAGGTTTGGGCAGCAAGAGCTGTATTATTTGAGACTGGGTGGTTATTTGAAGGCTCTACATTAAACTAAGTTGGAAATTCATGGCTAAACTAGAGTAACTGACATGCATATAAATACAATATTAGCCTGAGCTGGTTTAAAGTAAGAATTACATTCAGTTAACATAGTTATCTAACAAAAATATATAATAAGAATAATATTTCTCAAACATCCAATTTGGTTTAGACTGGTCTAATTTCATTGAATTAATCAGAAATAAAATTTATAACCCTCCAAAAAACGGCCGTGGATAAGTGCACCATCGTGCCTACCATCCTTATTCTATTGTCCCCATTTATTCATACCTATTTCCTGTATTCTTACTCATGTTTATACTTATATCTATTATCTTGTAAGCGATTGACAAATCAAATAAATAAATAAAATAAAAAATAAAAGTCATTTTAAGTTTAGTCTTTCTACTTACATAGATTGTTAATCAGCATGTCCAATTACTGAATATAAAAGTTACACTAAGAAATCAAAAGCCACCAAAATAAAGGACAATCACATAAAGACCTGGCCATGAATGAAAGAATAGAATAGGATAGAATAGAATAGAATACTTTCATTGGCCAAGTGTAATTGGACACACAAAGAATTTGTCTTGGTGTAAATACTCTCAGTATATATAAAGAAAAGATACATTCATTAAGAATCAAGAATCATAACATACAACACTTAATGATAGTCATAGGGTACAATCAACAATCAAATCATACTAGGAAACAGTCAATATAAATCATAAGGATACAAGCCACAAAGTTACAGTCCTACAGTCACAAGTGAGAGGGGATGGATGAGGAGTAACAGTAATAGTAATACAAACTTTGAAAATAGTTGAAGTGTTGAGGGAATTATTTTGTTTAGCAGAGTGATGGCTTTCAGGAAAAAAAACTGTTCTTGTGTTTAGTTGTTCTGGTGTGCAGTGCTCCATAGTGTGATTATATCATTAAAATGTCACCTATTTTGAGTAATACACAATTATAGCTTCAACAAATTATCATTCAAGCATCTTGCTAGCCTTACCCGAATGCAAATCATTCAGAGGTTTCTTTTTTCAATAAGATTATAGAGATTATTATATATCCCTTTCAAGATAATGTCTGACTGACACCTGAAATAATAGGATGTTGATGGTAGAAATAATGGAAAATAATATCACAATAATCCTACAGCGGAAGTAGCCAAGATTTCTGGGAATTTGGCCATAACACATTATTTCAAATCAATCTGGCTGAGTTTTAAAATCCTTGGAAGAAACCATTTTCATTCCCATCACTCAGAAATATCTTTGACAGGTAAGGCAGAAGATATCCTCACAATGGCTATTTCTAGGGCTCTGCAGCTTTCTTACCAAGGGACAAGGCAAATTTTATCTTTAAGGTCCTCTAGAACAAACTCTTGGCCTGTGGGCTCGATGCGTCACACACTGGCCGTGCCCACACCCGGTTTAGCGAAGGGGAAAAAAGTCCCGATATGTCATGTGACATCACCACGACGACATGAGTTTGACAATCCTGCTCTAGAAGGACAAAAAAATTTTTTTAGTCTTTTGCCATTTGTTTCAGCCCATTCACTATCAGAAGTAAGGATTCCAGATAGAAGTGTTGGGGATTGCTATGTAATTTCTTTTAAATGGTTGCTAATTTGTTGTTGTTCAGTTACTAAGTCATGTCCAACTCTTTGTGACCCCATGGACCATAGCATGCCAGGCCTCCTGTCTGTCTCCCAGATTCATGTTCATTACCTCAACAACACTAACCATCTCATCCTCTGCCATGTCCTTCTCCTTTTGCCTTCTAATAGATTTTATTTTTTAAAAAGATTTGAATTAATATTTTTGGTGTTTTCTGTTATTTCTCCCCCTCCCCTCCTTCATTCAAAGCAACTACCAACTCAAAGAAGTTTATAAGAAAACATAAATAATTTAGGATGTGGGGCAGTGATGGCATTCAAAACTTTTTACTACCGGTTCTGTGGGCATGGCTTGGTGGATGTGGCAGGGGAAGGATACTGTAAAATCTCCAGCCAGAGGTGGTATTTGCTGGTTCTCTGAACTACTCAAAATTTCCACTACTGGTTCTCCAGAATTGGTCAGAACCTGGAGGATACCACCTCTGATGTGGGGGAAAATGTCACTAGAATTTCTCCACAAGGAGATTGGTGGTGATGATGTTGTGAAGACAGGGGGAAAAATGCATCTGGGTGTGCTTCCTTCCTCTCCCTTTCTTATCAAACATTGGTTGGTAATATCCCCAGGGGAGGGGAGAAGAATTTCTGAACTCTATTTATTGTGGAAATATGAGATATTAATTGAGTAAATAAAGCTCAATATGGGGACAGAATGACTCTAGGGTGTGCTTCATTATGCATGTATATAAGTTTTCTTCATTAGGCCTGGGGAGGGGGTGGGAATCTAGCAGCAAATAGAAAATTCAATGAGATCTTTGGACTGAATAGTTGATTTTCAGTAGATTAGCAAAGATATCTGATGCTGAATTTTTAACAGTAGATGTCATTAGCCAAATTATATTTAAATCTTCAGAAAGGCTGAGACAGGTTATCCTAGGCTGTTGCCTAGAAGAGTCATCAATCACTGGAATCACCTGTGTCTCCTCCACTGCCAAATATTTGCATTTCCCAACATTAGAGAGTAAGGAAAATGACCTTGATGGAGATATGAAACTCTGTCATCAAGGTGACAAAGGGCAAAACATTTTCTAAATCTAGAATGGTCAGATAACACTTGCAAGCAGTTCAGGCAGATGCCTCTCTAATTCACCAAAATATAAAAAGGAGGAAAAGAAAGAGGTAATACAATGCAATCAAACCTGTAATCTTCTGTTATTATAGCCAGTCTCAATAAATGTACAGGTGGTCCTCAACTTACAACCACAATGGGGATCAAATGCCTGCAAGATGGTTGTTAAATGAGTTTACAATGTTTTCTGCTAAACAAATCAGATAACAGTGTTGGAAGGGACCTTGGAGATCTTCTAGTCCAACCCTCTGCTTAAACAAGATACTCTATACTTTTCAGACACATGGCTGTCCAATCTTTTCTTAAAAACCTCCAGTGTTAGAGTATCCAGAACTTCTGAAGGCAATCTGTTAACTGTTCTGATTAACTATTCTGTCAGGAATTTTTTTTCTTTATTTCTAAGTTGGATCTCTCCTTGATTAGTTTCCATCCATTGCTTCTTGTCCTGCCTTCAGGTGCTTTGTAGAATAGGTTGACTCCCTCTTCTCTTTGACAACCCCTGAAATATTGGAACACTGCTATCATGTCACCCCGAATCCTTCTTTACATTAAACTAGACATACCCAATTCCTGCAAACGTTCTTCATATGTTTTAGCCTTCAGTCCCCTATTCATCTTTATTGCTCTTCTTTGCAATCTTTCTGGGATATTTTTTTATATCGAGGCAACCAAAACTGGATGCAATATTTCAAGTATGGTCTTACTGAGGCATTATACATTGGTACTAGCATTTCATGTGATCTTAATTCTGTCCCTCTTTTAATGCCTTTTAATGCTAGCTCATATTTAAGTGGCTGACCATTTGGACTCTTAGATCCCTCTCACAGGTACTGCTATTGAGTCAGGTACCATCTATTCCAGGGGTCTTCAAACTTGGCAGCTTTAAGACTTGTGGACTTCAACTCCCAGAATTCCTCCTCCAGACATTTTAGCTCAGGAATTCTGGGAGTTGAAGTCCACAAATCTTAAACTTGCCAAGTTTGAAGACCCTTGGTCTATTCTATACCTGAAGCTTTGAAAGGGAGGAGGAAGACTGGTGTAAGTGAGCCAAAATAATCAATCCAATACAGAAGGAAGGATGAAGCAGATGAACAGAGAAAAAAATAAAATAAAATAAAATAAGGTGCATCTCAACTGTTGCTTTTATATTTTGTAAGACATTTTGAATTGGAGAGTTTATATATTAACTGTGCCTTAAAGATGTACTGCACCTTTAAAGAAACTACTCACTTGTGTGTATGTGTGTAAGTAGTAGTAAGGGCTATACTGAACTTCACAGGTTTAATAGCTCAGAGTTGTTTAGATTTATGCTTGTGTTTTTGTATTATGTCTTATACATGTATTCTGTTTCTTAATAAAACAAAAGTGCTGAAAATGATATCTTATAAAGTTATTGTTGACTCTTAGTAACTGCATAGTTCTTATTAAATTTATATGCCCCCCCCCCCACTTGAATATGACTCTGAGCAGAATTCTCCATGATTGTGTGTTCCTACCTGGTCCTTCAGTTCTTCCAACAGTGCACTCCATTGCACAAGCTGTAAATGTTCACAACTGGAAGATTTGTACCGGAATTTGCAAAAAAAGATGAGGGAAAACTAGGCAGCAGACTTGTTCACAGTAAATTGCAAAGAGTTCATGAAGATCCTGCCTGAGCAGATTTTAAGGGAGACAGCCTCTTAAACTCTGGGCAGCGACAAATCTGGAAGCTGTGATTGGGTATTTTGTTTAAAGAAATACCTTGCTAGGATGTGTTCCTCAAGAGACTGAAATTATTCAAACCTCATTCCTACTATTTAATAAATAAACAGTACAGTGGTTATTAAAGTAAAATGAGATGTTTTGGCCATATGAAAGAAAAATCCAAAATCTATATTAGAGTGAAGGATAGCTGCAAAGAAAGAAAGAGAAAAAAGCGAGGAAACCCTTACATTGAGAATCTTAAAAATCCATTTTCCTAAGCATCAGATGGTTCAATAACTGAACTGACTTTATAAATCTAGTGCTATATCTAAGTGGATAAAAATCTACTTTATCCCATATTATCTGATCTATTTTCCCTGAAAGACGCACACTTGCCCAACTACCTGCATTGTTTTGAACCTGGTCTTTACTTATGCTACATTTTCCCCATTAAGCATTGCAAAGCTATTCCACTAATTTTGAGCAATATGCAAAGAATGAGTACACTTGAATTCATAAATTTTAAACCACAATTGTACAGAACATTGGTGAATATGTTTCTGCATATCTGCTTTTTCAACACTAGGTGGCAAAGTTAATCCACAATTGCTGATCTATTCATTAAAAATGTTGCCAGCGCTTGTGTGGTGCTCAATTTTATAAAAACTAAGCATCTAAATTAAAAGGATTTCAACTGTACTTATATTCATCAATCCTTTTGTTTAGCCAAAGCCTATATGTCATCTCCCAGTCAACAACTTATGGCTGAATGAGATTTTAATGTCATACAATAATGTATGAAATGGAAAGAGGAGTATGTACTGTGTTATATAGTATATAAAAAATTAAATATGTGCCTTTTTTGCTACAGTTTTATAAGTTTGAAATTTGGAACTCTGAGGTGATGTCACAAACAGCACCTGACATGCTGAACTGAATGCACACCTATCATTGGTTGAAAAGTCAGCTAATATACTTTACAGGTTTTGCACTTTAAAATATATTTCAAATTCCCTATAATTAACAGGCAGAAGAGAACACACACAATTCAGTAGATATTAAAAGCTTACCAAAATGGGCTAAACCAACACAAAGTCTATATTTCTCAATATACTATTAAGACTCCACAATCATCAAGGCATGAGAGCATAGACAGGTTACTATGAACTTCAAAAGTTCAGCAGGCTGCCAAAGCCATCATCAAATGAACTGGAAATGTCCAAAAAGAGTCAACACTCATTTGTCCAGCCAAACCAATAAAGATAAAATTTTGAAAAGATTTCATATTGTTGTCTGGTTGAACTGACATGAACACATGCGCTGTGTAAATGCTCCTTTTGGCCTCTTCAGAGTTATTATTTTACATCCAGTTGTTTTACATACAACTGTATGTAAAAATGAAACAAAATAAACTGATTAAATAAAGAAAGTGATGCTTAATTCTGTATCACTCCTATAATTTACCTCAGTCAGACTCACAAATGCAGATCTCAACTGAACTAGGTTATATAAATAAATGGCCATACAGGTGATTTCTGTATTCTGACTGCACATAAAATATGTTATTCTAAGGACCCCAATAGATCATTTGTCTATATTCTTATACAATTGATATTCAAATAGTATATGTCTCTGGGCTCCACAAAGGAAAGTACATTCATCATGAGGGACTTGGTTAAATCCTCCATATTTAACCATTGTGCCCATATGCTCAAATCTTGCTTGAGTAAATACAGTCTTAAAATGTGTAGGCATTTTTACATTAGGCAATTTGAAAAGCATGTTTATACTGGCTCATCCATTCCAAGGAGCCATTATTGAGGATGCCTTTAACTTTCTGTGCTTCTATATCAAGATTCTTTTGTGCAGCTATCTGTTTAGCTTGTTCTTCAATTGTACAAGAGACAGGGAGAGAGAAACTAATCCTCTCTGTATTTACAATCAACATCACTGCATGACCAATACTTGAGTTGGAATTGAAGAATAGTAAAGTACACACATATACACATCTCTCCATTTATCTGCTTCCTACCTTCAATTACTTTAGATATTTGTAGCTTACCCCCATGAACTCCAATTCAACCAATTCACCACACCAGAGGATCTGAAGAAAACCCAAAATCTCAGATTGCTGACTTTAGCAGGCAGTAAGTCAGACAATGCTTCTGAAAGTAAAGTAGGGGTTTGGGTTTAAAAAAAAACCTTGGTATTCTGCTGAGTAGAGCATTGTCTCGATCCTGTATGTGCAAAAGCACTGTGCACATTGTTTGATCTAGCCAGACCTGCGACTGGCCATATAGAAAAATGAATGGATGGACCAAAGGATTAAGCAAAGAGATAGGTGGTAGATAAATTGCACTGAAATTCAGGGGATTCATGGACAAGATCCCAGAACACATTCCCTTCACTCTCACCAAGACTGGCAGAGCAAGCTACTCTATGTAAGCAGCCAGTAAACCTCATTTCCCTGCATTCGGATAATTTATTTATTTATTTATTTACTTACTTACTTATTTGTCGAGCATGTATTGGATAACATGTTATAAGTATAAACATGATTATTATACATGAAATGGATACATATAAAAGGGAACATTAGCACAAAGATGGTAGGCATGTTGTTACGCTTATGCATGGCCCTTAAAGACCTCTTAGGAAAGGGGTGCGGTCAACAGTAGACAGTCTGAGGTTAAAGTTTTGGGGGTTTGGGGAAGAAACCACAGAATCAGGTAGTGTATTCCAGGCCTTAAAGATGTACTGCACCTTGCTGTTCTGTTGCTGAAGTCGTATTTCCTGCAATCGAGTTTGGTGAGGTTTACTTTGAGTTAGTAACTACTGTGTGCTCGTGTATAATGTATAATGTTATTCACCTGGGTAATGAAATGTTTTCAAGAAAGCAACCAAGCTAAAAAAGTCTCCAAATCCGAGAGTTCACTCCTGAAGAGCATATATGCTTTACTATTGGATACAGAGACTACATAGAACCACATGCAGTACCAATCCACTCAGACCCAGCCCAAGGACTGGGAGAGAAGAGATGAAGAATGTGAGATCCCCATCTGATACACATCTCTGGGAATGATGAAAGCTAAGGACTCACTTGAGAAAGTCACTGATTTGTGCTGCATCAGATACAAGACTTATTGTGAAAAGTAACAGCATTTTTTAAAAAAATCAAATAGAATTTAATGTATTTATTTCTTTTTTCTAATTTGTCAATTGCTTACAAGATAATAGGTATAAGTAAAAACATAGTTATGAATACATGGATACATATAAGAAAAACAATATATATATAAAAGAAACAATAGGACAGGGACGGTAGGCACGTTGGTGCACTTATGCACGCCCCCTACAGACCTCTTGGGAAAGGGGTGAGGTCAATAGTAGAAAGTCTAAGGTTAAAGTTTTTGGGGTTTGGGGAAAAAACCACAGAGTCATCTGGGTATTCCAGACATTGACCACTCTATTGCTGAAGACGTATTTCCTGCAATCAAGTTTGGTGCGATTAACCTTGAGTTTGCATCTATTGTTTGTTCTTGTGTTGTTATGGTTGAAGCTGAAGTATTCATTGACAGGTAGGACATTGCAATGTATGATTTTATATACTATACTTAGATCGGACGAAGGCGGCGTAGTTCTAGATTTTCTAGGTCTAGAATTTTGAGTCTGGTGGCGTAAGGTATTCTGCAACGAGTAGAGGAGTGGAGAACTCTTCTTGTGAAATATTTTTGGACTTTCTCAACTGTGTTAATATCAGATACGTAATGTGGGTTTCAGACTGATGAGCTGTATTCGACTATTGGTCTAGCAAATGTTTTGTATGCTCTAGTTATTAGTGTAATATTACCAGAGAAAAAGCTACGTAAGATTAGATTAACAATTCTTAATGCCTTTTTGGCTTCGTCGTTACAGTGGGCTCTAGCACTTAGGTCATTTTAAATGAGTACTTCTATTCTGTTGAAATTTAATAGCAGTTTCTGACCTTTGCTATAGAGTATTTAATTTTTCTGAGCTATGAGACTAACTTCAAAAAAGTATTCAAATTTGTTACAAGTATGTATAAAATTCCAGAAATAATTCACAAATTGCTGCACATCTTTCCTTTCTCAGTTCACAAAACTTACCTAAACAGGAATCTCATCTTTGACTCGAGTGTCTTCAGTTTTACTATTTTTAAAGCTTTCCTTGCTTGCTTTACATTTGGAATGACCTTCCTATTTCCATGTAAGTAAATAATATACCTAGGTAGAAGAAGTTTATTCATTTTATTTTATTTGTCAATTGCTTACAAGATAATAGGTATAAGATTAAACATGAGTAAGAATACAGGAAATAGGTACAAATAAATGGGGACAATAGGACAGGGATGGGAGGCACAATGGTGCACTTATGCATGCCCCTTACAGACCTCTTAGGAATGGGGTGAGGTCAATAGTGGATAGTTTGAGGTTAAAGGAGTTGCCTTAAGAATTTGTTACCATTATCAAATACCTTTAATATTAAATCACCCACATGCTCTTTATTATCTTGTTCTATTTCTCCATTTCTTAATTATAACAGCCCAGCAGTTTGTTTAGTTTTTCATTAGCATAATCCAAGGACAGAGTTCAAGGACATTTGGGATATTGATTATCTGTCCTTTATGGCACAAGGTCAAGAATGATTTCTGTGCTGTGCTTATTAATATACGTTCATAGGAATGGTACTGAAAATGTATCATTAATATTGATTTTTATTTTCAAGAAGTCAATGGGAATTGACACAGGTAGATAAATTACTAGAATGACTTTTGCTATTGCTTGCTAAAACTATTCATACTGATAGATGTCCTATTGAATAACTTCTTGTTTTTCTTTCTCAAAATTCTAATCACATACTAATCACAAAGTGTGAGAACAAGTGTATAAATAATTTGTTCCTAATGCTCACAAAGAAATATAGTACAATATATTGCACAGGGAACTTTGATTTCCTTCTATTAAGAGCATTTCTGGAAGCTATCACTAATGGCAAATGAAAGAGAATTTGGGATGTTCAAGCTAAAGGCCATAACCCTAATACATCTTTCCCCCCAAAAAAAGTAGTCCTCAACTCACAACCACAATTGATGTTGCTAAGTTAGGAGAGTTTGCCCCATTTTACGATTTTGCTTGCCACATTTGTTAACAGAATCACTGCAGAGGTTAAATTAGTAACATGGTTATTAAGTGAATCTGGTTCCCCATTGACTTTGCTTGTCAGAAGTCTGCAAAAGGAGATCACATGATCCTGGAAAACTGCAACAGTCATAAATGCGAAGCAGCTGTCAAGCATCCAAATATAAATCACGTGATCATGGAGATGCTGCAATGGTCATAAGTGTGAAAAATGGTCATAAATCACTTTTTTCAGTGCTGTTGCAAATTTGAATGGTCACTAAACTGTTGTAAGTTGAGGACTATCTGTACTAGTCCAGCTTTGTAGTGTCAAATTTGGTAACTGCTGAATTGAAAATTTGGCATGGCAATATTCATAAATGCTTTCCTGGGAAACTAATCTGTCAGCCCTAAAACATTAGAAAGCAAGGAATAAATAGTGATAAACCAGAAAAAATTCTGGGAGGCAAGCAAAGCTCTGGAAAAGAAAATTACTCACTAGAAACAAGAAATGTTATATTTTATAATACTGCATTTTTGTTCTCTCAAATCTCTATTGTAGTCCTGCCCTATTTCCTCATAGTTATACCCTAATGGAGTCACTGATGAGATTAGATATATGATGTACTATGTCAAATCAAACATCTTGCTGCTGTGTCTGATCTCTTATATAATCTGATTTGAATAAGTTTACAAAGAGGATGTATCCCTACACCTTTTTAGCAGTGTTTTTGCCTCAGGCATTGTCAATAAACCAATTGTGCTTTATTATAATTGCACTCTGCACTCTGGTTCAAACATACCCCCTGGGAAATAATGACTGTTGCTGTGAATATTGTGTGTCACTGGGCCAAAAATTACATTAAGATGTTGAAGTGAGAAGAGCTTATAAATATGACCAAGAATGAAGTGGATGACCTGTAATGATACCAATGGAGTTTATTATAAGAAAAGGTGATGAACTAATTAAGGACACTTGGTGGATTACTCAAATGTGGAATGTCACTACAACTTGTGGGCCACATTTTTTATAAGATTAGATGCTCATATATTGATGGCAGATATGAAAGTTTAAAGAGTTCGAATTTACCAGCAAATATTGCCATGCTACAAGAATGAAGATGAGTTTTTTCTTCATAGCATTGTGATAGCTGATGAAACATAGGCTTATCATTATGTGCCATAAATTGTTAGTCCATAGAATATCACTGCAAAGCTTCACCTGTGAGGAAAAAGAAACTCAAAATCCAGGTTTCACCAGGATAACTCAAGTTTACAATTTTGGGGGGATGCAGCAGTATCAACTACACCAGCACTACACCAGAATCCTACAAACTTTTAAACAAGAGACTTTTAAGCAGAAAGTAAAAGTGCAAGGACATTTTGTTGCAACATGACAAAACTAGGTATCATGAACTATCAAAGAGGAAATTGTGAAGTAGGGTCTCACCATCTTATCTCATCTACCATATAGAATTCATGTCAAGGATTATTTTTTTATTTAATTTATTATTCTTTAAACTGTATTAATGTAGGTAGAGGCATTACTTAATTCAGCCATTATAGGTGTCTGTTCCTAACCATGATGCTGCCAAAGTGACAAAATCTACATTATGATATCATAGGCCATCTGTCCTTTTGTATTTGCATCATGACATCATAGCCAAGAATATGAAGGGAAGCGTTTCTAACATGATTGTGCAACACACATTTTCTCATTTGCTCCCCACACCAAACAACTGTAACTCTAACCTCTAACCCAGGAACGTTCAAACTGGCAGCCTATAGGTCACACACAGGCCACGCCCACCCCCACTCTGTGAATGGGGAAAATGTTGCAAAACGTCATGTGGCAGCAACGTGATACTGAAAAGTCACACAAACAGGAAATAAACCAATTCAATATTCCATACTTTTATGTAAGATGTGCAGGAATTTTTCAGCAGGTGAATGA
Organism: Pseudonaja textilis; assembly: GCF_900518735.1. The sequence continues at coordinate 19,801,424 of NW_020769323.1, forward strand.
ACATAGAAAAGTTTCATTTTAGGAGGAAAAATTTCACACCAAGCAAACTGAAAAACCTTGAAATGTAATGGAATGTTATTAACAAGCAATCCACCCAGGAACCTCCTTTGCTTCCTTTCACAGCACAAGCATTATTCTTTTTTTTTTTTTTGCATATATGATAAGAAAGCAGAAATGTTTAAAAAATAGTTAACATCTTTGTTTAGATATAGGTAAGATTACCCAGTGAAACGCTAGGCGAAGGATAAATTCTTTAGGATATGTCACAAGAAAAATAGAAATATTCTGGAAATGACTACGAATAAAGCTCATAGAAAGGTAAAGATTTAGGCCTAATATTAACAATCCTTAATACAATATTTAAGAACATTGAGTATTGAGGTAGCTTAGTGATACTTCCTGTATCAGAGTATTAGTATTTAATATTTATATTAGCACTACTTCTTGTATCAGAAGAAGAGTAAGATAGAAAGATGCTGCCAGTCCTTCTGATAGCAATTCTATCAGATCCTGTGATTTTCCAAATAATCCATCGACAAGCACATAGAAACAAATCATATATACACATGATTTAAAAGAGAAAATAAAAAAAGCTAAGAAGGAAACAAAAAGACCAGAATATATCTTCTCTTGCAGCCAACACTCAGATAAGCAGGGATTAACACCAGACAACAGTCAAGCAGAAAACAATACCTTAATCAAGGAACTACAAGTAGAAAATCATATCCCCATGAAAACTGGCAGGGCAAGCTACTGTAGATAAACTGAGAGCAAACCCCACAGTCAATAATACTGATGATATTACCTAACTGTGCAAAGAAACGTATGCAAACAAGCAACCATGTTCAAAGAATATCAAGGGCTCCACAGTTCAAGCTTAAAATACATACAGTATATTCTCTTCTTTTTCAAATGAACTGCTCCATTCTTGTGTTAGTCAAGGATACAACTTTTTGGCTATATTACAGCTGTTATAACCATTTCTATTCTAGTTGCACTGGTAACATTCTACCTTGAGCAACACCCCGGGAAAAAAAGATTTCAGATATGCTGAAGCAGCTGCAAAGATGACCAAGGAATAGGAAATCAAGCCTTGTGAGGTGAAAAACCATGATTGAAGGAAGATACTATAGCATTTTTCACATATTTGCTGAGTTATTCCTCAGAAGAAGACCTGATTGCTAGCATTCCAGATTGGAAGAGACAGGATAATGGTCCTCACTTAAAGTCAGGGTGGGATTCAAATTTTGTAACAACTGGTTCTGTGGGCGTGGCTAGGTGAGTGTGGCTAGGTGGATGTGGCTAGGTGGGCATGGCCATGTAACTGGTTGGGTGTGGCTTTCTTTGGCAGCATCCCCCCTATATTTCCCAGAAGCCTTCCCTGGGGCCCAGGAAGAAGAAAAAACAGAGCATGCAGCACACTCCGCATTCCATTTTAGATCCTCCTGGGCCTCAGAGAAGCCTCCTAGGGGGGCGTTTTTGCTCCCAGGAAGCTTCCCTGAGGCCCAGGAAGGCAAAAAATGGAGGGGGGTAGGGGAGTGCCACACACCCCTCCATTTTTTGCCTTCCTGGGCCTCTGGGAAGACTCCTGGGTGAAGCAGTAAATAAGCAAGGGGGCACAGCTGATCATAGGTACAGCTGATCGTCAGGAGGGGAAAAAAGAAATACCTTAAAGAGTGACTGGGCAGGAAAAAATGCAGTCAGTGATGTTGGGCAGGTGCACAATGTTGCGTGATAAGGACTGACTGGGCGAGCAGAGCGGGTGGGCGGAGATGGGTGGGACCAGCCAGGAGCATGATTTGCCAGTTCTCCGAACTGCACAGAATCATTACAACCAGTTCTCTAGAACCGGCCCGAACCGCTAAAATCCCACCCCTGCTTAAAGACAGGTAGATTCTAAGTGAAAATTAGGAAAAACTTCTTAATAAGAAAAACTTGCATAAGAATTTTTGCATTAAAATTGTATAAGAAGCTTCCTTAGGATATGCTCAAACAGCAAACAGACTACCATATCAGACTGATGCAGTTATCTTCAGATTTGACTCAGAGCTTAAGTCTTTAATTTGGAAAATAAAGTTTCTCATGACTATTACTGGAAATTAACTATCAAAATTAATATGTTCAGAATTTGTGTGTTTTTATAAGAACAGTATTTATACTTTAGGATTTTCAAATAAAAGGATGGATTGATCTCCCTACAGTTTGCCAGCAAGTATTATGAAAATTACACAGAATTAAAAGATGGCCCTATCTATTAGATCTACAAATTTTCAGAATAATCAGAATGGAGTTCATATGAAAAACCCATTTTTTTGGTGGAGCAGAAGGCATGCACTTTGCTCTTCTTCTGTAATTTAAATAGCTTGCTATGTTCCTTCTTTCCTTTCTCATTTTTTATGGAACTGACATACCTCTTAGATGCACCTCTAGGGATGAAACATGAGAAATGTAACAAGGATAGATGCAGGGCTTAGAGAGCTAAGCAGAATGAAAAATAGTTTAAGACATTTTAGTGTTCTGCTCAATTGGCATCAAAGTCACAGCAATAATAGTCGAGGAACAAATAAGGGCAGAGGCTGAAAGAACTGAATATGAAGCATTCGTTGGTGTCTTGCTATATCTTCCCAGTTTGTTTGTCCCAACTCTTTAAACCTTTGGAGAAAAAGACTTCACCCCGTAATACAATATTTCAGTAAAATAATCCAAAATCATTTTAGAAGAAAATGATGGAAACTGTTGATTTGTAACGCTGGATTACACGCAGGGGTGGGATTCAAATTTTTTAACAACCGGTTCTGTGGGCGTGGCTTAGTTAGTAGGCATGGCTTGGTGGTCATGTGACTAGCTGGGCATGGCTAACTCGACATCACTCATATCGAGGCATGCATCTCCTCGCCTTGCCTCATGACTGTGGGGAAGTTGCAACAGTCGTAAGTGTGAAAAATGGTCATATGTCACTTTTTTCAGTGCCATTGTAACTTTGAATGGTCACTCCACACAAGCAAAGTACCAGCAAAGGAGGGGAAAAAAACTCTAGAGACATTCCTGAGACAGGAAGTCTAGTCCTACCAAGAATGTAATAAGGGTTAACGGAGAGGCAGTTTCTGTAAGCAACACCAGAATGTTTCCTTCCTGCCTTCCTTACAGGATTAGGCCAGTAATTTCTTCTAACAACCGGTTCTCCGAACTGCTTAGAATGTTAACAACCAGTCCTAGGTGTGAACTGGTAGAATCCCACCTCTGATTACACATTTCTTCCTCACAAAATTTTTCCCCTTCCTGGTCTTCATATTGGAGTTTTCCCTATCTACAGATCTTAAGGAAGAATATATTGGGGTATAGAGTTTGTATCTATGTCTTTATACATTTCCAGATAATTTCTGCACTTTGGCAGATTTCAGGATCATTTTTAGTACCCATAATCTTCCAAGAATCTTACAACATTCAGAAAATATGCAAAATTAGACTGGCACCGAGCAAAAGGACTTAGCATGGTTCTGTAGGAAGTTAGCACCCACCCCCCTCCTAGAAAAATGAAATATCCTGGGAAGGAAGGAATATTTCCCCTAAAAGGCAGAATATTTCCCCTAAAAAGAGTAAAGTAGAAACTCAGAGAAGTAGAAACTCAGCCCCCCCCCCACCTTTGCTAATGGGCCATTAAGGCCTAGGCCAGAGTATTCTACATAATAAAGGGTCTACCCATCTCACCACCTGGCCTGGGAAGAGTGTATCAGCCAGCACTCAGGGGAAGCCATGTGGTCCAGACAAAGCCTACAAAGTTAGCTAAGACCCCCGCCCCTGGGAGCCTGACAGCCAATGGGATACATTTCTTGCACAGAAACAGGAAACACTAAGGTGGGGCCCAACAGAGGGTATATAAGGGTTTCTCAGCATCTTGGTTCTTCTTTTCCTTCACCCAACATCTTGAAGCATGAGATCATCCTTTTGACTTTGGAGCTCCAAGTCATGTGGTCCTGTCCATGTTTCCAGTGTCTTTTTCCCCACTTGGAACTGAACCCAGAAGGATATTTCTTTCAACAGTTCCTCCAAGTTATAATTGTTGCAGCATCCCTGTGGCCATATGTGATCAAAATTCAGATGCTTACCGACCTGCCCTCACTTATGATTGGGGGGGGGGGGTGCACTTCAACTCTCTCCTCCCAGTTATCTTCTCACATCTATGCTCTTTTGACCCTCTCCACCCCACCACCCTGATGGCCTAAACCAAGGGTCTTCAAACTTGGCAAGTTGAAGACTTGTGGACTTCAACTCCCAGAATTCCAGAGCTAACATGACTGGATGAGGAATTCTGGGAGTTGAAGTCCACAAGTCTTAAGGCTGCCAAGTTTGAAGACCCCTCCCCTAAGCTGATTTTTTTCTCCCAATGCCAACCAAGCATGCTAAGGCATGTGTCCCAGGAAACGCTTTTCTGCTTATGTCATGCATTTCGTAGGTTCGCTGGTGGGTACTGAAGTTGGGGAACATTCAAGGCAGATGTGATTGTGACACGGGTTTTTTTCCTCTCTGCTATAGCTGAAACAAATGGACACCAATGCTTAAATTGATTGGAAATGAAATCAACTTAAGACACTATCACCCCTTTGTGTGTGTATTTTAAACTGTTCTTCCATTTTGATGGATTCTTCTTTACCTCTCATGGACTATTAAAAAGGGAAAAAAGAAAATATCGTAATTTTACCTCTTTTTTTCCTTCCATTTGGAGTTCAAGGGGAAAGTCCCAGCACCTGATCATAAAACAGAAACAAAGATTCATCTGGGTTTTGTTTTGTTTTTTCCTTGCCTCTGGATAACCTTTTGGGGCTGTAGGATTAACTGAGAAGAGATAAGGCCTGTCACAAGCTGGGAGTTAAATTCAGGGGCTGCTGATGTTGCCATCTTGGCTCCTCCCCTCCTTCTTACCTCTTTTTTAAAAAATTATTATTATTCCTATTGATTCCCTCAATCCAGAAATTGTGCCTGTTGTGGAGCGGCCGAGATACGAGGCTGAGCCAGAATATTTGTTTAAAAGGCTTTATTCGGGTGAATAAAGGGTTGCCACGGCTGCCAGGCTAACTTGGCAGATCAGCTGGCGGCAACAGCTGATGCCGTTTGACAGCTCCTTTTATAGCCGGCTGTCAAACGGCATCAGCCAATGGGAGCGGTCGGCGCTCCCGCTCGAACGGCGGACCTGGTTGGGGACTCCAGCCAGTTCTATAGACACAACACTCCTTTCCCCCGGCCAGGAGCATGCGTAGTCCTGCAAATAGGCCGGTCGTCTACGATGGCAGCAGGATTGTCGGAGTCCAGGGAAGTCTGTGGCTGGAACAAAGTCCTCGGCCCCGGGGAGCGTCTCGGAGGTTGTTGGAGAGTGGGTTCGGTCAGCGAGGCCCTTCGGTGGGTCAGGTAGGTCTCTCCGTTCAGTTTGTTTCTGGCACGTCGTTCGGCCGGGGCGGTAGACCGGCTCGCTCAGTTGTGAGTTTAGAGTCCTTCGTCGGTAGACCGGGCCCGGTAGGGAGTGCTCGCTGTCTCTCGGGTAGATCAGGCCCGGTGGTGAGCTTTCGGCGCCGGCCGGGTAGATCGGGCCCTGCAGGGAGCTTTCGGCGTTGGTTGGGTAGATCGGGCCCTGCAGGGAGCTCTCGTCGTCGTCAGGGTAGATCGGGCCTTGCAGGGAACTCTCGGCTGGGTAGATCGGTCCCGGCAAGGAAACCGGTGCTGGCTGGCTGGGCTGAGTAGACCGGCCCCTTGGCAGTTGTTGGGTAGGCTGGATCATTGGTGCTTGCTGGGTAGATCGGGCCGCTTGGCTGGTTGCAGGAGCCATCAGTTGTGCCTCTCCACCTTCTCCTCAGCTGGTCCACGTGCCTGCGCCACAGGCGTCCGTCTTCTAGGAGGACTCTGTAGGATCTTGGCCCTGCAACTGACACAACCTGTCCAGGTACCCACAGAGGGTCCCCTGCATAATTCCTGGCGTATACCAGGTTATGCAGGGCAAAGTCCCTGACCAAGCTGTCAGATCCCAGGGGGGTGTCTGGGCAGTAATGGGGATGTAGCCTGTCCAAGGTGGTCCTAAGACGCCTCCCCATTAATAGCTCAGCAGGAGATTTATTTGTAGTGGTGCATGGGGTTGTATGTTGGCTTAGAAGATAACGTGACAGTTTGGAGTGCCAGTTTTCCTGGCCAAACCTAGCAAGTGCCTCTTTTACTGACCTGACTGCCCTTTCAGCCATCCCATTGCTAGCTGGGTGAAATGGGGCTGTGAGAATGTGTCTGATACCTAAGTTGGCAGCGAACATACTAAACTCACAAGATGTGAACTGGGGGCCATTGTCAGACACCAGTGTGTCAGGGAGGCCATGGGTAACAAACAAACGGGTTAGGGCCTTAACAATTGCTTGAGTGGTTGTTGAAGGTAGTAGGGCCAAGTCTATCCATTTGGAATACGAGTCTACTAAAACCAAGAAGGTCCTTCCATGTACTGGTCCAGCCAGGTCGATGTGCAGGAGAGACCAAGGTCCCCCAGCACTTTCCCACCTGGTAGGAGTGGCTGCTGGTGGGGCAGGCCTGGTAGTTTGGCAAGGTTGGCACGAGCTTACCCAGCTGGAGATTTGGGCATCCATGCCTGGCCACCAAACCTAGCTGCGGGCCAGGGCCTTCATCCTTACGACGCCCAGGTGGCCTTCATGAAGGACCGTTAGGATGGGTACACAGAGAGTGGCTGGGATGACCACCCTTGTCCCCCACAACAGACAACCTGTAGGCTTGACAATTCTTGCTTGCGAATTTTGAAAGGAGTGAAGTCAGAAGTATATTGTGTTTCAGGCCACCCCCTTCCCACCCAGTCCAGAACCTGGGCAATTACCCTGTCTTTTTTTGAGTGCGTTGCAATGTCTTCAGCTGTAACAGGCAATTTAAGTTCATTTACTTCAAAAATGGCATGAATGGGTGCTGGGTCTTCGACCGGAACTGGCAGGGGGCAGTGACTAAGGGCATCTGTGTGACTCAAGTTTTTTCCAGGGCGATGCACTAATTTAAATGAGTATGCGGCCAGGAACAAGGTCCACCTGGTCATCCTAGGTGATAGTACCTGTGGGGTTTGCTTGTCCCCTGACAAAAGCCCCAGGAGTGGTTTATGGTCAGTTATGAGTTCAAAGTGGTGCCCAAATAGGAATTCATGAAACTTTTTAACTGCAGCTACTGCAGCCAAGGCTTCCTTATCTATTTGGCTGTAGTTTCTTTCTGCAGCAGAGAAAGTCCTAGAGAAGAAGGCAGTTGGTGCCTCAGAACCATTTGGGAGCCTGTGGCTCAGGACTGCCCCAATACCAAAAGGGGATGCATCAGCAGCCAGGACTAGGGGGAGTTGTTGATTAAATTGGATTAAAACTGCATTAGATGTTAGTAAGGATTTGACTGATTTGAAAGCGTGGGCTTCCCCGGGTCCCCAATGCCAGGGGGATTCTTTGTCTAGCAGTCTGTGTAAGGGCTCTGCAATGGATGCCTTATGAGGAAGAAATGAAGCGTAAAAGTTCAGCAGCCCCAGAAAGGCTTGGAGCTCCGTCTTGTTGGTTGGTGTGGGTGCCTCGTGGATAGCCCTGACTTTGGATTCAATTGGGTGAATGCCAGAGGCATCAATCCTGTACCCCAGAAAGTCTACTTGCTTAGTGGTGATGGTGCACTTCTCCCTTTTGAGTTTGAGGCCATGCTGCCTGAACCTGTCTAGGACTGCTCTAACCCTTTGTATGAGCTGAGATTTGTTAACTGCTGAAACTAAAATGTCATCGAAGTAAGGGACTACCCCTGGGAGTCCTTGGAGAATCCTTTCCATGAGGGACTGGAAAATACCTGGGGCTACACTTACGCCAAATTGGAGGCGCTTGCATTTGAATGCTCCCCTATGAGTGACTATGGTTTGCAGCTCAGCTGTCTGATCATCAACAGGGAACTGTTGGTATGCCTGGGACATATCTAATTTGGCAAAGATGGTGCCAGGTTCGAAAGTGTGTAATAGGTGTTGGATAACAGGGACAGGGTATGCGCTGACCTGCAGAAAACGATTGAGGGTGGTCTTGTAATCAGCGCAGATTCTCACGCTGCCATCTTTCTTGAGTGGGGTGACTATGGGGGTCTCCCATTTGGCAAAATCAGTTGGCTCTAATACCCCTTGCTTTAGTAACTTATCTAATTCTAAATCTAATTTTGGACGGATGGCAAAGGGTACTCTGCGCGGCTTGAGGCGAAGGGGAATTGCCTGGGGGTCCACTGTGAACGAAATGGGGGTGCCAGAATAGCAACCCAATTCATTGCTAAAGACATCAGAACAGTCTGTGAATAGAGTGTCTACTTCAGAGGTTGAGACAGCATGGATTCCAGTTATACTAAGGCCAAGGGAAGGGAACCAATCTAGTCCCAGCAGACTGGGGAGGGCACCATTAACAACCACCAAAGGCAAATGGCCTTTAAAACCTTGGAACTGAACTAAAAACTTGCCTTTCCCGAGGACAGGGATGTTCTTGCCCTGGTAGTCCCGTAGGGTCAGGTGGCATTTCTGCAGCTTCTTTTTTGAAATTCTGGGGTGAATCTTCTTCAGGGTCTCCCAGGAGATGATTGAAAGCGCAGATCCCGTGTCCACCTCCATTTTGCAAGGCTTACCTTCTAAGAAAACAAAAATACTTATTTTGTTAGAGGTTTTAGAAGTGTGGTCTACGTGGTAGCAAGTATAGCAGTCTTCCACTTGCCTTTGGAAATTAGCAGTAGGTTGAGGTCTCTGAGGGAAGGTTCTCCCTGCTTGGCAGACTCTAGCTAGGTGGCCTTTCTTCTGACAGTTTAGACAAATGGCATTCCTGAACCTGCAGGATGCTCTAAGGTGGGAACCCCCACAGCTCAGGCAAATGGGAGGTTGCTTGGAGGTGAAGTTGTTTCTTTGCCCTGCTCCTTCTTGTGAGGGCTTTTGCTGCCTAAGGCGGTTTATGTCTATTGTGCCTATGGGGTCTTCTTCAAGGGAAACTTCCTCTGAGTGAATAGTGGAGCTGCCAGGTCTGATAAGAGTTCCTTGAATCTCAGCTGCTGATTGAGCAGAGAGCTCAGCAGCTTGGGCTTCTTCTATAGCTAAGGCCAGGGTTAAGTCTTTTTTGGCTAGCAAGCGTCTTTGAAGCCTAAGGTCCCTGACCCCACAGACAATCTGATCCAATAGCATGTCTTCTAGGTAGTCTCTGAACCCACACTGTAAGGCAGCTGACCTCAGGGCTGCCATATACTCACTAATTGACTCTCCCTCAGCCTGCCTCTGGTTCTGAAGGCATGCCTCCTAGCTATCTGGGAGGGTTTAGGTGAGTAGTGATTGGAAAGAATCTCTTGGAGCTCTTCCCAAGGGATGTTCCTTACAGAGCGAGGGGCAACTAGTGCTGTAGCGGTGTCAAAAACTGCAGCCCCACAGTAACTGAGGAAGAAAGATTTTTTCCTGTGCTCAGCAGCGTCTGTTAGGTCGATAGCATCCAGGAAGTAGATAAACCGGTTTTTGTATGACTCCCACGTTTCCTCGGCTGGCTTGAAGGGTGGGAATGTCGGGTTGGTGTTCATCTTGAGGCGGCAGTGCCTGTCGCCTCAGCTGCTGCGGTTCGAAAATCGCACTCTTAGAAGAGCGTTATGCGGCTGCACCTGTCAGGCGGCGTCTGTCTCCTCGGCTGAGGAGGCTTTAAATTTCGTGCTCTTGGTGAGCGTCGGCGGCTGTGGCTTCAGCGCTCGGTGGCTTCGCTCTTTTTTAAGTGACCAGCTCAACGATCGGACGTCTGGAAGCCTTTTATTGTATCCTGCCCTCGTCACCAGTGTTGTGGAGCGGCGGAGATACGAGGCTGAGCCAGAGCGTTTGTTTAAAAGGCTTTATTTGGGTGAATAAAGGGTTGCCGCGGCTGCCAGGCTAACTCGGCAGATCAGCTGGCGGCAACAGCTGATGCCGTTTGACAGCTCCTTTTATAGCCGGCTGTCAAACGGCATCAGCCAATGGGAGCGGTCAGCGTTCCCGCTCGAACGGCGGACCTGGTTGGGGACTCCAGCCAGTTCTATAGACACAACAGTGCCTAAATTCCAGGCCCTTCTTTTTGTCTTTCTAACTTCTAACTAATTTGTTTCTCACATTAGTAGAACTAAACCCTTTTTGTGCCTTGAATCAAATCCCATTTTTTGCCTGGACTGACTCCCATCCTCCTCTCATCTGCCAAATTGCTGGTTTACATTTGAAAGAGATCCAGTGTGGCTGCTCCCATCCTGGGCCTCCTGGGCCAGTTTGTGATAATTCTACATGTCAATTACAAAGAATGCAAGCAAAGTTAAGTCTGCCAAATTAGCCATGCACACACAATTGTCTTCACCTCTTCCCTCCCTCAGAAAGATCAAGCAAGTAGTGGAGGGGGGGAATTCTCCATTCATACCACTATAAACCCTACATGAATTTAATCAACTTTTTTTTGGTCTGTATGCATTTTTAGATCTGTGTTTCACTGGCCCATTACCATTTGTTTAAAGAAGAGGGATGAAAGAAATGTAATTAGAAGCACTGGCAGTATCCTGTTGTGCTTTTCTTTTAATGGCACAAATGTAGTTTGATTGTCATTTTTGTACCTGGTCTAACATTACTTACACTATTAGAATGTCTCTGCTGCTTAGAAATGTAATTGAAAATATGAATACAGCGAAAATGCCTTTTAATCTTGCTGTCGTGCTGCCCGTTGCCTATCACAGACTACAAAATGTGTTTTTGTACAATGTGCTATGCTCACCTTAGTCCTGCAGTGTTTATTCATGTTCAGGTCCCAAAATTAGATGAGACTAAAGTAGGGGTGTTATGTCTTTGGAACTGGTTGGAGTCCCCAACCAGGTCCGCTGTTTGAGCGGGAGCACCAGCCGCTCCCATTGGCTGGCTCCGTTTGACAGTCGGCTATAAAAGCCGGCTGTCAAGCAGAGCCAGCCCATTGTCGCCAGCTAACCTGCTAGTTAGAAGGCAGATGCGGCAACCCTTTATTCCCTGTAATAAAGCCTGTTCATTGTTCACTCTGGCTCTTGCCTCTTCCTTCCATCGCTCTACAACACTGGCGACGAGGATGGGATGTGATCGAAGGCTAGCCAGATGTGTTTTTCAAAAGAGCTGTGGTCACTGAAGAGCGAAGCCACGGGCGCTGAAGCAGCAGCCGCCAACGCTCACAAAGAGCGTGAAATTTAAAAAAGCCTCCGTAGCTTTTGAGCTGTAGTCACTGAAAGCGAAGCCACGGGCACTGTAGCCGCAGCCGCCGGCGCTCACAAAGAGCGCAAAATTCAAAGAGCCTCCGTAGCCTAGAGAGACAGTCACCGCCTACGCTCTTCTAAGAGCGCGAATTTTGAAATACGACTGAAGAAGACGAACCCTGCATCTTCAAAATGAACGCTAATCCAGCATTCCCACCATTCGAGCCAACCGAGGAAACGTGGGACTCATACAAAAATCGTTTCAGCCATTTCCTTGATGCCATCGGTTTAGCAGATGCCGCTGAACACAGGAAGAAATCCTACTTCCTCAGCTATTGTGGGGCTGCAGTGTTTGACACCGCTACAGCACTAGTCGCCCCTCGCGCTATCAGAAGCGTACCGTGGGATGAACTCCAAGAAATCCTCTCCAACCACTACTCGCCAAAGCCATCTCAGATAGCCAGGAGATTCGCCTTCAGAATTAGAAAACAGGCAGAGGGTGAGTCAATCAACGAGTATATGGCAGCTCTGAGGACAGCTGCCTTGCAGTGTGGGTTCAAAGACTACCTAGAAGACATGTTATTGGACCAGATCATCTGTGGGGTCAGGGACCTGAGGCTCCAAAGACATTTGCTAGCAAAAAAGGACTTGAACCTAGCTCTTGCCATAGAGGAAGCCCAAGCTGCTGAGCTCTCTGCCCAATCAGCAGCTGAAATTCAAGGTACTCCGTTAAAGCCCAGCAGTTCCACCACCCATTCAGAGGAAGTGCTCAGTGATGAAGACCCCACAGACTCATCAGACATTAACCATCTTAAGCAACAGAAGCCTTCACAGGTAGGAGCGGGGCAGAGAAACAACTTCGCCCCCAAACAACCTTCCATTTGCCTAACCTGCGGAGGCTCCCACTCTAGGGCATCCTGCAGGTTTAAGAACGCCATCTGCCTAAATTGCCAAAAGAAGGGTCACCTCGCTAGAGTCTGCCAAGCAGGGCGTACCTTGCCTCAGAGACCTCCACCACCTTCTAATTCCCAAAGGCAAGTGGAGGACTGCTATACCTCCTGCCACGCTAACCATACTTCCCAGACTCCCAATAAAATCAAAATCTCTATTTCTTTAGAAGGTAAACCCTGCAGGATGGAGGTAGACATGGGATCGGCACTTTCAATCATCTCCTGGGATACCCTAAAGAAGATCCAGCCCAGACTATCGAAGAAGCAGCTACAGAGATGCCACCTGACACTGCGGGACTACCAGGGCAAGAACATCCCTGTCCTCGGGAAAGGCAAGTTTTTAGTTCAATTCCAAGCCTTTAAAGGCCATTTGCCTTTAGTGGTTGTTAATGGTGCCCTCCCCAGTCTGTTGGGGCTAGATTGGTTCCCCTCCCTCGGCCTTAGTGTAACTGGGATCCATGCTGTCTCAACTTCTGACGTAGATGCACTATTTTCAGATTACTCTGATGTGTTTAGCAGCGAGCTGGGTTGCTATTCTGGCACCCCCATCTCCTTCTCTGTGGACCCCCAGGCAATTCCTCTACGCCTTAAGCCACGCAGGGTGCCTTTCGCCATCCGTCCCAAGTTAGACGCAGAACTAGATAAGCTACTAAAGCAAGGGGTGTTAGAACCAACTGATTTTGCCAAATGGGAGACCCCCATAGTCACCCCACTCAAGAAAGATGGCAGTTTAAGAACCTGCGCAGACTATAAAACCACCCTCAACCGTTACCTGCAGGTCAGCGCATACCCTGTCCCTGTTATTCAGCACCTGTTACACACCTTCGAACCCGGCACCATTTTCGCCAAGTTAGATATGTCCCAGGCATACCAACAGTTCCCTGTTGATGATCAGACAGCTGAATTACAAACCATAGTCACACATAGAGGGGCATTCAAGTGTAAACGCCTCCAATTCGGTGAAAGTGTAGCCCCGGGTATATTCCAATCACTCATGGAAAGGATTCTCCAAGGTCTCCCAGGGGTTGTCCCTTATTTCGATGACATCTTAGTCTCAGCAATTGACAGACCTCAGCTCATACAGAGGGTCAGAGCAGTTCTAGAGAAGTTTAGGCAGCATGGCCTCAAACTTAAAAGGGAGAAGTGCGCCATCGCCACTAGGCAAGTGGACTTTCTGGGATATAGGATAGACGCCTCTGGCATCCACCCAATCGAATCCAAGGTAAAGGCCATCCATGAGGCACCCACACCAACTAACAAGACGGAGCTCCAAGCTTTTCTGGGGCTACTAAACTTTTACGCCTCATTCCTCCCGCACAAAGCATCTATCACTGAACCCTTACACAGGCTGTTAGACAAAGAATCCCCCTGGCATTGGGGACCCAAAGAAGCCCATGCTTTCAAGTCAGTCAAATCCTTACTTACATCGGATGCAGTTTTAATTCAATTTGATCAACGACTCCCCCTGGTCCTAGCTGCTGATGCATCCCCTTTTGGGATTGGGGCTGTCCTAAGCCACAGACTTCCCAACGGTTCCGAGGCACCAATTGCCTTCTTCTCTAGGACCTTCTCTACGGCAGAAAGGAACTACAGTCAAATAGATAAAGAGGCCCTGGCTGCGGTGGCTGCAGTTAAAAAGTTTCACGAATTTTTGTTCGGGCATCATTTTGAACTTGTAACTGACCATAAACCTCTCCTGGGACTCTTATCAGGGGATAAGCAAACCCCGCAGGTACTATCACCTAGAATGACCAGATGGACTTTGTTCCTGGCCGCTTACTCATTCAAGTTGGTGCATCGACCTGGCAAAAACTTGAGTCACGCCGATGCCCTTAGTCGCTGCCCCCTACCAGTCCCAGTCGACGACCCAGCACCGGTTCACGCCATTTTTGAAGTTAATGAACTTAAATTACCAGTTACAGCCGAGGACATTGCTGCGCACTCAAAAAAAGACAAGATAATTGCCCAGGTTCTGGACTGGGTGGGAAGGGGGTGGCCGGAAACTCAAGGTACCGTTGACTTTGCTCCTTTTAAAACCCGTCAGCAGGAACTATCGAAGCTACAGGGATGTCTGTTGTGGGGTACAAGGGTAGTCATCCCAGCCACTCTTCGTGTACCCATCCTGAAGGTGCTTCACGAGGGCCACCCGGGCATCGTAAGGATGAAGGCTCTGGCCCGCAGCTACGTTTGGTGGCCCGGCATGGATGCCCAAATTGCCAGCTGGGTAAGCTCATGCCAACCTTGCCAAGAAACCAGGGCTGCCCCACCAGCTGCCACGCCCACCAGGTGGGAGAGTGCTAGTGCCCCTTGGTCCCGCCTGCACATCGACCTGGCTGGACCGGTGCATGGCAGGACCTTCTTGGTGGTTGTGGACTCCTACTCCAAGTGGATAGACCTGGCCCTGCTACCCTCGACTACCACTCAAGCGATAGTTAAGGCTCTGACCCGCTTATTCGCTACCCATGGACTCCCTGACACGCTGGTGTCTGACAATGGCCCGCAGTTCACGTCATGTGAGTTCAGTATGTACGTTGCTAACTTGGGCATCCGACACATCCTTACAGCTCCCTTTCACCCCGCTAGCAACGGGATAGCTGAGAGGGCAGTCAGGTCAGCCAAGGAGGCACTTGCCAGGTTCGGCCAGGAAAACTGGCACTCTAAACTGTCACGTTACCTTCTGAGCCAACATACGACGCCATGCACCACTACTAATAAATCCCCTGCTGAACTCTTGATGGGAGACGCCTTAGGACCACCCTGGACAGGTTGCACCCCCACTACTGCCCAGACGCCCCTTTAGGGTCTGACAGTCTGGTCAGGGACTTTGCCCTGCATGACCGGGTGTACGCCAGGAATTATGCAGGGGATCCTCTGTGGGTACCTGGTCAAGTCGTATCGGTCACAGGGTCCTCCTGGAAGATGGACGCTTGTGGCAGAGACACGTGGACCAACTCAGAAGGCGATGGAGAGGTGCAACCGTTACCGGCCCAGCCCGACCTTCCAGCACCAGGGGCTCCTTGCTGGTGCCAATCTGCTCAGACAGAAGCTCCCTGAGGGACCCGGTCTACCCCGTCGACCAGGAGAGTTTGCTGGAGGACCTGAGTTCCCGACCAGAGTCACCAAACCAGCAGCCAAGCGAACCTGTTTGCCAGCCGGACCTAGCGACTCGCCCAGGTCAGCCCAAACTGGGGGACTTACCGAACTCGCAGAACACTACACCTGACCAAGCCCATTCCCCAACAACCTCCGAGGCGTTTCCCGGGGGCAAGGACTTGGCGCCAGCCAGCAGTTTACCCGGGTTACGACGTTCTGGTCGCCAGCGCAGACAACCGACTTACCTAAAGGATTACGCATGTCCCCAGCTGGGGGAAAGGAGTGTTATGTCTTTGGAACTGGTTGGAGTCCCCAATCAGGTCCGCTGTTTGAGCGGGAGCACCAGCCGCTCCCATTGGCTTTTTAATTTTTTTTTTAACCATTGCCTGCTGTCACCCCTGCATTTTGATAAGAGCATTTTGATTGTTCTCTGCCACCTGTGGTTTGGAAAAGAGAGGAGGGCATCAGAAACTGCTGTGTGTGGGGGGGGGAAATGCCCGAGAATGGTGCCTCCCCCATTTTTTTGGCTCTGTCCACATCTTTTTCTTGTTTTATCTCTGTCCACCTTATGCCCTCAATAGATTTTCCCTAAAGGAAAGAGGCCTATGACAGAAAAAAGAAGCATCGTCCTCCCCTGTTTTAGATTATGAAATTAAGGGAGGAAATAACATATAAGTATTTTAATTCAGGTAGACAAGAGGGGCAAAAAGTCCAGTCAATTTGTGGAGGCAGGACAGCAGAAATAACCGAATTGGAAGGGATCCTGTAGGTTTTCCAGTCCAACCCTTATATCATTCCAGACAAATGGCTGTCCAACCTCTTCTTAAAACCTACAATGATGGAGTACCCAACTACTGTCAGGAAATTTCTCCTTAGTTCTAGGTTGGATCTCTCCTTGATTAGTTTCCATCCATTGTTTCTTTTGCTGCCTTCATTCTAGGTTTGAGGAACTATTTTGGCTTCTAATATCCTACTAGCTACTGTATTAGCAGGACAAAGATATCACATAGGATACTCTCAACAGCAACATTGCCACCAAAATGGTAATTTACATCCAGTCATACCTTTCCGGTTCTTTCTATTCTCACCTCATCTCATTTTTATTCTTTTCCATCATATTATTGTTCTTATCTCATTTTATTCTTGCCCCAAACTTATATTTCCTAGCTGGTTAAAAGCATTAGACATAGACCATGGGGATCAAGATTTAAATCCCCACATTACCTGAATAGCTACCTTTTCTCAACCAAACATATCTTCACAGTATATAGATGTGAAGGTAGAATATGTTGTTTCCCCATGTGAAGTCATTCTGTGCTCCTTAAAAGAAAGACAGGATATATATCTTGTCATTGAAAAACTTCCCTTTTTTTTATCTTGCCTGGTCTATCTAAACTCAAACCATGATTGTTAGATATTAGCATACTCACCGCTGATTGGCCAAGTCACGGGAGCGGGAAAACAAACAACTGTCACTGGTCAAAGCTGTGGACAGCTCTGCTGTAAAAGGAGCTGCTGCGGCTAGAGTTTTCAGACCTGCAAGAAGGAATAAAGATGTTGAACGAGCTGAGCATCCTGAGTCTCTTTGCACCCACAATCGAACAACCACTTTGGATCTGCGGCAGTCTCTATCAACCCATTTTAAACTTCAAATGGCTATCTGAAATCCAAAACAAAATTATCAGCTTAGAACCTTTTCAATTTGTATACATTTTGTACACATGGGCATTTGGAAGGGGATCCATCCTGTGCATCATCATTACACAGGATGTGAAAACTATCTGATTCACACCAGTGGTGGGATTCAAATTTTTTTACTTCCAGTTCTGTGGGCATGGCTTGGTGGACGTGGCGTGGCTTGGTAGGCGTGGGAGAGGGAAGGATACTATAACATCTCCATTCCCACTCCAGGGGAAGGTTACTGCAAAATCCCCATTCCCTCCACACCCCACTAACCTGCTTTCCAGCTCCATTCTCCTCTGCAGGGCAATAAAAGAAAACCCATCAGATAAGCTGGGACTTGGGAGGCAAAGAATAGATGGGGGCAGGGCCAGTCAGAGGTGGTATTTGCCAGTTCTCTGAACTACTCAAAATTTCCGCTATCGGTTCTCCAGAACTGGTTAGAACCTGCTGAATGATTCACACCGATGATATGAAATGATCAAATTCACACAATTTGTGTGTATGTGTGCATATCCTGGTGTTTGTGCATCATTTATTTGGACATCTTGTGTTTGTACCCCTATGTCTTCTGTACTTACGTTTATACACTGTAATGCTTGAAATATTTGGCTGATGATGGTTCATGAATTGAAGAGGGAGAGAACTATTATTGAGTTGAGGGAGCAACTGAATGTATTCGGTAGACAGATCAGTCTGTTGCCATTCAGACTCATTTTGACATATATACTTGAATTTATGTATGAATAAACATTGTTCCAAAGCATCTAGTCTCCTGGGCTAAATTTCCCAAAGATTAAAATCTCTTGGAGAGAGATAGCACCATAATTATGGACTACCCTTCCTGTATTTTATTTCTTTTTATTGTTCCGTTATTTTTTCTTTTCTGGATTTTATCTTAAACTGAAATTTAATAATTTAAAGCAGATAATGAATATTTAAAGATGCAAGCAGGAATTTGCACTACTGTTAGTTAAGACTGCTTACAAGTGGTAATAAACTTGGGATACTATCAAAAAGAACTTAGCTGCCAATTTAATTATATTTTTATTGCTTTGTGGGAAAGTCCACTGGATATATTCATTGCCTCAAAAAAATCTGTTTTGTTTTACATCTACTTCAGTGTGATAGTTTTCAGATATAATATACTTTAGAAGGATATTTATTTCTAAAAAATGTAAAAATATTGGCTCAATCAGCTTAGGTTGGGTGGGAATTACACTTATTTTTCAATAATGGACAAAATGATAGTAGGATCCCTTTTGAAATTATGTTCCAAAAGCTAGACTCGCCGATACAGAACTGTTTTCCCATTCATTCAATCACTCACTTTTATACTATCACAGTTAAATCTTGTGTAATTCTTTGGTGGTACACAAAATACCTCAAAGTAAAACATGGTAAACATCATTTAAACATCATTTAACTAATTTATCATTTAAATGATAAATTATTAAATAAAATAAATAAATAACACATTTTAAATAATTTGAATTACATTGAACTTATTAAAATGATTAATTCAATTGAATTAAACTAAAACCTCTCTCTCCCCTTTTGGTTGCCTTGAAATGTTTGTCTTCTGAAAAGGACCCAATATCTTGTCATTGTTCCAGAGAAATTTCATTCCTCCCAGTAACTCCAAGACACAAGCCATCTCAAAGTACTTTTATTGGAACAGTACCTGACACATACTGGGGAAATCCGGAACTAAGGTTCCTTCCAGACTTCCCACAATACTCAATCAACGCCCACCCCTTTTCTCCCACATCATTAATCACATGAACCAATCACCTTTCAACTATAATTCTTGCTGTGCCATAGAAAATGACATTGAAAGTCTTACATATCTATTATGTCTGCTGAAAATTACTCAAATAACAACAACTCCTCTTCCATCCTTCGTAGCTGAGTGGCAGCTTTTAATAAGGATTCCAAAGCTGACATATCTACTGCAAGTACAAGTTTTTCTCTTTATTGGAGGAGAGAGTGAAGAGATTTGAGGAGACAGTCTCTACACTGAAATACATCCAGGAATCTTTGCTGAAGGGGCAGAAAAGTAAGAGAATAAGTAAGAGGAGAAAAAGTTCCCCTTAGCAGAAAAAAACTTGTTGAAATATGTAACTCAAAGAAGGAAGATCAGGAAGTACACATTGTCAGTTGAACTCAGAAACTGATTCCCCATTGAAAAGACAAAGCACAGCACTTGAGCAAACCTTGGAGTATTGTAGCAGATTCTTGGGCACCCAGAGGTTCAAGAAATTCAAGAGTCAACTTGAGAAAGAAGAAGTATATTATGAGGGTGATTTCTTGCTAAAGTAAAGTAGCTGTCTGCAGTGCCAACATTATAGAGAGCAAGTGTGTTGTCTTCCATGTTGTTTTATCTAGGACAAGAATGAAATGTTATAAAGACTATTCAAACCCACCAACAATTATCTTATGTGATAATATTATGGTTAGAATGTACCTTAAACAATATTAAGGGCCTAGTAAGGAAGATGAAGAAATTCAGAGCACAGGTCTTGTTATCAATCCTTCTAGCTAAGAGTCATGGCCTAAAAAGAGAGAACATGATTCTGGAAGTCACAAATGCCTTTGCAGATGATACCATCAAGAAGGATTTTCATCCTGTGATGATCAGCTAAGGACTCCTTGGATAGAACAGAGACTTACTAAAATTGGGAAGAACGTACTCAGTAGGCTCCTCTCCAGTCTCACAGGGAAGATGGACAACACCCACAACCAAATACACAGCAAGGATTGGAGCCAAGAAAGCACAAAGGGCAAGTCCTACCAGTCAATGAATACTTCAGCTTCAACCATAACACTACAAGAGCACACAATAGATACAGACTCAAGGTTAATTGCACCAAACTTGATTGCAGGAAATACGACTTCAGCAACAGAGTGATCAATGTCTGGAATACTCTACCTGACTCTGTGGTTTTTTCCCCAAACCCCAAAAACTTTAACCTTAGATTGTCTACTATTGACCTCACCCCTTTCCTAAGAGGTCTGTAGGGGGCGTTCATAAGCGCACCAACATGCCTACTGTCCCTGTCCTATTGTTTCTTTTATATATTTTTTATTTTTCTTATATGTATCCATGTATTCATAACTATGTTTTTACTTATACCTAATATCTTGTAAGCAATTGACAAATAAAAATAAAATAAAATAAATAAATCAGAAAGCCAGGATGAAGAGATCCAGAAACCAATAACCAGTCCAAAACTCAGTTGTTTCTACACTCATACACAAAATACAGGCAATTAGAGATTCTAGTTTAGAAAAAAAATTGTGAAGTGAAAAACAAATTGTTGGGATGCTAGTAATGTTTGACACACAGTACTGGAGGGCTATAATTTATTTGAAAGTAACTGACCCTGCAGAAAAGATGGGATATTGCCCTGCAGATGATGATTTATCAGCCAGAATCAACCCATTGCAAGATGAAGGTCTTTTCACTGATGGCTGTAGATCATAATCTACTATACAATTCAAGTACAGGTTGATAGATATATGATTTTTGACATCCTTGTCTAGGACACAGAGGGAATGATTGTCTCAAAGGCACCCCATTCCATACTTTCGAGAGGACTAGAACTGGGTTTTCTTGATCATGGTCCAGCACCTTTGTCACTATACTACACTGAGTCTCATTGTGTGCACACTCATTGTGTGGAGGGAGGGAGAGACAGAGCATGGAGAACCTGAAGGAGGTAATAGAGGTGATCAGAGAACTGGAAGTATTGAATGAAATGCCACAGGACTCTGTATTGTTCAATATTTTTTATTAATGATTGGATGAGAAAATTAAGGGTTTTTGTTAAGATTGCAGATAACACCAAGCTGGGAGGAGTAGCTAATACTTTAAATGAAAATAAGATATAAAAAGATCTGGGCAGTTGAGCAGTGGGCTGAAATAAACAGGACTGAATTTCTAAGAATAGATTTGAGTAGAAAGCAGAAATTTAAGAAGGGGAAGACTTAGTTTGGCAATAGTACATGCAAAAGCAATGTGGGAGTCCTTGTGGACCATTAGGTAAACATGAAAATTGGCATAGAACACATGGTTGTACTGGATTACTTTGAAAATCCCTTCCAACTCTACGATTCTGTAACAGGGATCTCCAAACTTGGCAACTTTGAGATTGTGGAATTCAACTCCCAGAATTCTGGGAGTTAAAGTCCATAAGTCTCAAAGTTGCCAAGTTTGGAAACCCCTGTTCTATAACTTCAAATCCAGAAGTGGTATTCAGCAGGTTCTGGCCAGTTCTGGAGAACCAGTAGTGGAAATTTTAAGTAGTTTGGAAAACTGACCAATACCACCTCTGACTGGAGATTTTACAGTATCCTTCCCCTGCCACACCCACCAAGCCACGCCCATAGAACTGGTAGTAAAAAAAAATTGAATCCCATCACTGTTCAAATCCATCTTATATTACAAAAGTGAAGGACACCCAACAATTTCATGTGTCCCTATTCAACAAGTTATTTTTTGGAGAAATTGATTCTGATGGTACTAAGCCAAATAGAGATTTCTTCCTCTTGATGGCATTTCCTGTAATAACAATATGATCAGAATGCATTCATAGAATTTCAGGAAATGCCGACAAAAGAAAGAAAATTCACAAAAAATAATCTGACATTGGTGCACCTCTGATTTTTAAAGGTTTTTTAAACGTTGGGTTTGATCCTGTGTATATAAACTCCTCCCCTTTAAAAAAAGTTGAATAGAAATCCTCGACTTCTGCACAGATTGATTTTTAACCTAGTCAGACGTCTCTTGTAACTAACATTTATTTACTCTGTGTTGTGTTAACTTGTAAAACATTCCTGTGCCTGTTTGCTACTTTGATTCCTTTGCAGCCAACAACCTTCCACCATTCAACAGGATTTTCTGTTTTAGATCCTGCATATCTCACTCTTCACATTGCTATAAACTGGAATGCTAGTCATATCTTTTCTGGAATAACTAGAATGAATGGAATGGTATTATATCTTTGGAAGCATGACAGGACTGTATTCTTAATCTCCACTTTTATTTCTGAAATGGATTTATTTTTTTACCAGATCTGGTAAACTCATTAAGATGCCAGCTGTCTGCTCTGGGAGCCACCAAAATGACTTTTTAAATTTCAGATTAAGCTAGGATTACTTCCTCACCCAGCTCTCATGCAGAATAACATTTGGGTAAATGATACTCTTGTTAACAAAAGTTCAAGAGTTCAAAGCATAAATTGTAAGCTTTAAAATTTATAATTACTGCAGTATATATATCTGAGTGCTGTTACCTAGCTCAGGTGGGTAATTATACATCTTTAATACTTAATTATGTTTCTTGGAAACATAATCACCTTGCTCTAACTACTATATTTTGCAACATTTAGTGCACATATAAGGTAAATTATGCATTTAATCAGAATGGGTTCTAATTGGATCATTTTCAATTTCCTCCCCTAAATACTGTTATTCATTAGCTGGGCCTCTAAAAACTTTATGCACTATGATAATGCAATTCTCAAAATGTGTTTTCTCCAGAATTTCGTTTCAGTAGAATGGGGTTTATGAGGACAAAAGTACAGATGTGTAATTAATTGTATTAAAAATACAAGATGAAATGGAAAGGCAGAAGGTGGAGCCTCCTCACTGATGGATCGTAGATCACGACTCTTTGCAGTTATGCTCCATGCTCTTTCGTTGGAGAGCCCCGATCATTATGATTGGGGCTGAAGCTGCCTTGGAGGGGCAGCGGAGTAAGGGGAAGCAGCAAGCCAGGTTGAGGGGAGCCACATCTCCCCTCCTGGGCTTGGTCTCCCCCCCCCCCGGAAGACGAATGCAGCGGTGGTTTAAAATGGCCACCCCAAAGAGGAGGACTCAGCTGGATTAAGCTGAATGCAGGAGGGAAGAAAGAGATGGATAATATCTGGACCGGGACAACTGGGCAATACAACTAAACAAAAGTACCCCGGGATTAAGGTAACTTGGAATTTTTAAGAAAAGAAAAGTTAGCGGCGAAATTACAAAAGGACAGGAAAAAAAAAATTTTTTTTGACAGCTAAGTGGGGCTTCAAACCGGGAAAGGAAGAAGCCAGAACTAAAGATTTAATTAAATTGGACTAAAATATTTTGGCTAGAATAAAGAAAAAAGCAAGGAAAGACTGACTGTGGGATTGATTGATGGTTTTGGTATAGACCCTGGGCTGGAATAATTGAGAACTTTAGAAAATTGAAAGAAGAAAGAAGGAAAGTAAAAGTGGTTTTTTTGTGGACTTTAACGATCATAAAATACAAGAGTGTATAATGAAGATATCTCTTCAGGAATTAAAAATGGAACTTAAAAATATGAGAGAATTACTACAGGAAAGAGGCGAATCACTTTGCTCTGTGTTAGAAAAAATGGAAATGGCGATTAAAGAACAAGAAGAAAGAACTTCAGAGGAGGAGGAGTCGACTCAAGGAGAAGACATTTTAAATAGACAATTAACACAAAGATCACTACAAAGAAGTGGGGAAAGAAGGAAGGCTAAAAAGTTGAGATTTAAGAAGGCAATCAAAAGGGGGAATACCTGTGAAGTCGGGAAAGGCAGAAAGACCCAGCAGAAAAGGGGAAAGGAAGATATTAAGAAAGAGAGGGATATAAACTGGAATGAGAAAAGATATGGGGAAAAGAGGGGGAAGAGAAGCAGTAAGAAACAGGTGCATGAAATAAAGAAATACAGAAATAGTAAAACGTTGAAAAGAAATTGTTTTTTCAGAGATAATGGTTGATGAATTAAAAAGGGGATTCTGCAGGGTGACAAGGGGTAATAAGAATATTTCTGCAATTAAAAATATTTAGAAAATAGGGTAATATAGATACTGATAACTTTTACTAAAACTTAAGGGGGGAAAATATGCTGCAGAATCCAAATGAAAAGATGTAATGATTATTATTGTAACTTCTTAAAAATAATGGTTTATTGGGAATCAAGATGAGGGAATAAAGGTATATTTTAATCATTGAGATGTCACACTCAAAACAGTAAAAGGGGGGAAACCTATACTTGTTTTTTTTTAGTGTTAAAATTTGTATTAATCTAGAATTTATAAAAAGATTGTGTAATGGAAAGGAAATATGACAGAGTAAAGAACCAACTAAATTAATAAGTTAATATAGACTATTAAAAGCAAGGAGAGACATTGGTAACCTTTATTATTATTATTATTATTATTATTATTATTATTATTATTATTATTA
>NW_020769323.1:19825607-19851563 GCF_900518735.1 Pseudonaja textilis
TATTATTATTATTATTATTATTATTATTATTATTATTATTATTATTAGGCAGACACATATTGTTTATCTTTATTTTTAAAATAAATATTAAAGGATTATATTTGAAATAATTGAAATGAAACAAAAAGATATTTCGATTGAGATTAATGAAAGAGGCTAGAATTAATGTGTTTGTTTATCTCCTTACTGAAAATTTGGAATGGAAAAGATAATAATAGAATTAAGTATGCATATATGAATGTATAATTGCTGTCATATTTTTAAGTAAAGGCGATGACCCGGAAATATGTTGTTCGCTAAAAAGAGATTTTTGTTTTTCATGTGAAAAACTGAATAAAATTTGTTAAAAAAAAAAATACAAGATGAAATGAATTCACCAAAATTCAACCCCGAACACAGCCCTGCATAAGATCAAACAATGCTGCACAACATAAAGGGGGGCATAAATTAGTGATGGATGAAAGTGAAAAATATCTTTTCCATAATGCAGTTTCATTGAGGACTAGCAGCACACAGATACTTTGAAAATGCAAGGCTTGTTTAAGCTAATATGATATGGGGAGCAAGATAAAACTGAAAGGGCCTAGGTTCTTTCAACTATGGACATTCTCTAGGTTGGTTAAGGCTCACCCCACCCCCGCTCTCTGTATCTAGCTATCTATCATTCCATCTGTCTTCACTGTCCTGAGTAACCTCTGGGCAGCTTATAAGAGTATAAAAGGATAAATATAAAACCATATATAAGTCAACAGTCTTGAATTCTAAGATATGTGACCAATTACACCAACTCTATTGTCCCTTAGAAAAAGTCAGCATAACATGGTCATTTACTGCAGCTATTCCTGTTACTTTCATTCTTTGGTAAGTCCTCCATCTTGGTTAGTATCAAGTCAAGATACCTGATCTGAAGAGATTTCTTCTTCTTTTGGCAGGAAAAAAGTTTATTAATTGTAGGGTTTTATATAACTCCATATACTGTGTTTTCCCCAAAATAAGACCCGGTTTTATTTTCTTTTGGGCCCCCAAACAAGTACTAGGGCTTATTTTCAGGGGATGTCTCTTTTTCCCCCGCACAGGTGTGTTAGTGTTTGGGGATAAACCCCCAAGCAGAGTATGCAGCAGCAGTCAAGCCAGGCAGGCAAATGAGAGAGAGAGTGGGCCCAAGAGCATACACACACTGGAGACAAAAACACTGTTTGTGGTTTTAAAATAGTTATTTAATTTACACAGAGATTAAGAAGTGTCATTCAGTCCATATATCATTATCCAGTATATCTATCCAGTTATCAAGTCTATTAACAGTAAATACAATGTCCTTATCTGCTTGTAAATCTTCTCCTCCTGATACCTTTATCTCAAAGACAACGCTGAATCCTCAGCTCACTAGGCAAACAGTCCTTGTGTTCAGTTGAAATGGTATCTGGCACAGTAGCCATCCAAAAGTAAGCAGATAGACGTTCCAACACAGCAGGCAGCAGACCAGGAACAGAACCAGGTGCATCCAGAAGCCGGGTCTATTACGTTTCCCTTCCTACCTATATTACTGCCTGCAACCGCACCCACAATGACATTGCAGTTTCTTGTGCTTAAAGCTACAAGACACTTAATCCTAGGTTTACATATTTATTCAACCCAAACCTGGTTGGTGTATCCATATACCCAACATTCTCCTTTTGGGTGATATAAATATGTAATGCCTTTACATTCTAAACCCATATTTTTCACAACTCTCTAGATGCTTAATAGCACCTTGGGCTTTAGTAAAATGATCAGCTACATTGTCCTCCGACATGCAGTATTCCAGCTGTATCAATTTACTCTGTACAGACTGTCTTACATTAAGATACCTCAAATCTGTATGTTTACTTCTCGTTTTAACTGCAATATTAGTGGCCATTAGAATTGCTGCCTGATTATCTTCATGTACAACTATAGGGTAATGTACAGTCATACCCATATCCTTCAACATTTGTTTGTACATAATTAACTCAGTACACAATAAAGATAAACAGGAGAATTCTGCCTCCATAGTAGACAAACTTATATGCTGTTGCCTTATAGACTTCCAGCCTATTAATGTCTTACCCAGCATTATGGCTGTTCCTGAAGTCGACTTTCTAGTATCTCTTTCTGCTGCAAAACTAGCATCTGCATAAGCACTCAATATGAGATCACCTTTTGGTTCTAAATACAGTGCATGGTGTAATGTACCTTTAAGATATCTTAAGATTCTTTTCAATGCTATCCAGTGATATTGAAGCGGATCATTATTGTGTCGTGCCAGCTGATTAATACTAAAAGCAATATCTGGCCTTGACCAATTGCTAATATAAGATAAGCTACCAATCAAAGATTGATACAGTTCCTTATCATATTTGGGACTTTGAGTATCCATTTTGCAAATATCCTGACTCATTGGAGTCTTTGCAGGCTTACAAAGTTCCATCTTATAATCTATTAGCAATTTAGATATCTTATCTTCCTGAGATATCTTAAAACCCTTCTGTGTTTTCAATATATTCAATCCTAGATATCTCTTTATCTCCCCTAATTGCTTGATTTTTATTTTCTTGGCTAATGATGCAATTATTTCATTTGCTTCATCATTAGTCTTAGTTATCAGAGCAATATCATCAGTAAACAACAATAATAATGATATTTTCCCATTCTTTTCTCTCTTAAATAGACATGGGTCGGCTAAACCAGCTTTAAACCCTATATTGGTCAGTTCCTTTACAATATACTGGTTCCATTCATAGCCCGATTGTTTAAGACCATAGAGGCTCTTTTTTAATAACCAACAATCATTATTATTGTCTCCTTTAACTCCATTAGGCCTTTTCATATACACAGTATGTCTTAGTGGAGCATGCAAGTAAGCAGTTTCCACATCTAAATGGTTAACTATATATTGCTTGCTTGCTGCCCACACTAATGCTGCCCTTAAAGTTGCTGCTTTCAGACTAGGTGCAAATACTTCATCATAGTCTTTTGCACTTTGTCTAAAGCCTTGGGCTACTAACCTTGCCTTATGGATTGTGTTTCCATCCTTATCTGTTTTTATTTTAAAAATCCATCTGCAGCCAATGGGTTTTTCATTACTAGGTAATCTCACGTTTTCATACACTTTCATATCCTTCAGAGACTTCAATTCTTTATTAATTGCTGCATACCAATTTTCTTTCTCTTTAGAAGGATATCTTTTAATCTCATCCACAGTATTTGGGATTCTATTTTCCTGGCACACTGTATTAGCCTGGTATCTGTCAGGCGGTCTAGAAATACGTGTAGTCCTTCTGGGTATTACTGGGCTTGGTTGAGTTACTACCTGTTCCTCATCTTCAGCTATTTCTTCCTTTAGGGGCAGTACTTCTTCCTGTACTTCTTCCTTTACATTATTTTTAAAGTTACAGGGATACTTAATGGGATTTCTGTATGATTCAATAACCACCTCGTTATTGCTATCCTGCTCTAACTTATCCCATCCTATGTGCTCTAGAAATTGGGCATTAGCACTACATAACACCTTAGATGTGCCTTTCTCCCAAAATCTATATGCCCTATGGTTAGCTTGATAACCAACGAAGAAAAATTGTTTAGCTCTATGTTGCCCTTTATGCCTGAGTTGTGTAGGGATATGCACCCATGCTGGTGCACCAAATGTGTGCAGGTAACTCAAATCAGGCTTCCTGCCATGCCACATGGTGAATGGTATTTCACCAGTGGTTGAGTTAACAACGTTATTTAATAAATGATTAGCACACATTGTGGCCTCCCCCCACAAAGAATCAGGTAACCCAGAATCAGTTAGCATAGTACGGGTCATTGCCTGCAATGTTTGGCCTCGCCTTTCAATATATGCATTGTGCTGTGGTCTGTATGGTGCAGATGTCTTATGAGCTATTCCAGCTGCCTTTAACCTACTCTGGAATTTGCTATTAACAAATTCCGTACCATTATCTGTCACCAGGGTTATAATTTGCCGTTTGGTTTTTCTTTCAGCAAACTTTAACCAGTTGAAGAAATGTTGATATGTTTCAGTTTTGCTTTTCATTAGGTAGCAAAACCCATATTTAGAGTAATGGTCCATAATGCTCAGTATATATCGAGCACCCCCCATACTGGGTTTCTTTGGACCTATAATGTCTGCAAATACTACTTCTAAAGGTTCTTTAGTTTTGAAACCATTTAGTCTATTTGCAGGCATTATTTTACTCTTATCTTCACAACAGACATTACAACGCAAATACTTATCACAGGGTTTTAACCTTATTCCTTCAGATAACTCTACTGTACGTTTTAGCATTTTAAAATTCACATGCCCCAAACGTCTATGCAATAAATGGATACATTCATTATGAGGCTTGGTATTGTTAAATACAGTCTGTGCCTCCCCTTTCTTACTATCATGTAAGACATATAATGCTCCATTTAAAGCTGCAGTTACCTTTGTGTTATCTCTTTCCAGTATGCACTTATTATTCTTAAATGTAACCACATATCCTAGTTTATCTAATACTCTTACAGAAAGTAAGTTCATCTTTAACTGTGGTACATATAACATTTTTATATTCTGGTTTAAACATGGACAATAAGCAATACCTTCACCCTTGGCCTTGAGGTGCCAACCATTGGCAAGTGATATACGTTGAGAGCTTGTAGACATTTTTATAAACTTTGTCTTATCTCTCGTGATGCAGTGGGATGCACCACTGTCCACCACCCATAAATCACTCTTCATATCACAATTGCCAAACATGGCCAGTTCAAAGGATGTCTTTGGCTTCTTTACATTCTGGCTTTTCCCTTTTCTGCAGAATCTTGCCAAATGTCCTCTGCCTCCACAATTAAAACACTTTTTAATTGTGTATGCCGTCGAAGATAAATTCTCTTCTTCCGGGTGCTTTACTTTACACAGCTGGTTTCTATCAAGCTTTGAAGATAATTTCTCTTCCTTATTCTTATCTTCCCTCAGCTGGTCACGTTCACTCCTTCTCCTGGCTTCTTCTAATAGCCTGCCGGTAATCACAGTTACTGATAAACTGTCTTTTGGCAACACCTCTAATGCAGTCACAAAATCATCATAGCTTCGATCCAAAGAAGACAGTATGATGTATACTTGTTGCAACTCATTAAATATAAGCTCTTTTTCTTGCAATTCTTGAAAAATGCTTTTCATACAGTTTAAATGAGTTAACATGTCTCCATTTATCTCAAGATGTGTTCTAAACAGCTTCCGTGTAAGATTGATATGAGCTCCTACACTGTCTCGAACATAAATCCTTTTGAGATTCTCCCAGCAGTCTGAAGCATTTTCCACTCCACGGATATGAATGAGTTGCTGGTCAGACAGGGTGAGACCTATGATGCACAAAGCCTGTTCATTCTTTCTTTCATAGTCCTGTATCAGTTTATAATCCTCTTCATCGTTAGGATTTAAGTTTGATACATCTGGTGGGTTTGTTATTATGTCCCACAAACCTTCTCTTCGTAGAAGTAAACTACATTTCATTGACCATGAAACATAGTTTGTTCCATCTAGTCTGGATATCATGGACAGATGTGGCAAATTTACTTGTGCCATTTCTCTTGAGAAAAATAACTATTTAACAAACAGTTTGTACTTACAGTAATGTGCAACTCACCCCAAAACTCTCACTGCTTTATCCTGGTTAGTTAGACTGTGCTCACTGCTGGGCCCATAACCAATGTTAGTGTTTGGGGATAAACCCCCAAGCAGAGTATGCAGCAGCAGTCAAGCCAGGCAGGCAAATGAGAGAGAGAGTGGGCCCAAGAGTATACACACACTGGAGACAAAAACACTGTTTGTGGTTTTAAAATAGTTATTTAATTTACACAGAGATTAAGAAGTGTCATTCAGTCCATATATCATTATCCAGTATATCTATCCAGTTATCAAGTCCATTAACAGTAAATACAATGTCCTTATCTGCTTGTAAATCTTCTCCTCCTGATACCTTTATCTCAAAGACAACGCTGAATCCTCAGCTCACTAGGCAAACAGTCCTTGTGTTCAGTTGAAATGGTATCTGGCACAGTAGCCATCCAAAAGTAAGCAGATAGACGTTCCAACACAGCAGGCAGCAGACCAGGAACAGAACCAGGTGCATCCAGAAGCCGGGTCTATTACGTTTCCCTTCCTACCTATATTACTGCCTGCAACCGCACCCACAATGACATTGCAGTTTCTTGTGCTTAAAGCTACAAGACACTTAATCCTAGGTTTACATATTTATTCAACCCAAACCTGGTTGGTGTATCCATATACCCAACAAGGTGGCTGTGCAGTGTGTCCAGCAGGCCAATGCTGCCACTATGAGGTAAGACAGGAGGCGGGGCAGCGGTGGCACCTGCACGCTCTGCCCCCTCTACCCTATGTCATCCTCCAGTGCTCCTCTATATTTGCCTGTCCATGCTTGTTTGCTTTACTCCTGTAGTGGAAAAAAATCAAGAAACCCACTCAAGGCTCCAAAGCCCTGTACGTTGTTGTGTCAAAATGCCAAGTTGACGAGAAAAATAGAATTCTTTATTGACTAAGAAGAATAGAAGTCTTCATTGACCAAGTGTGATTGGACACACAAGGAATTTGTCTTGGTGCAAATACTCTCAGTACATAAAATAAAAGATACATTCGTCAAGAGTCAAGAATCATAAAGTACAACATTTAATAATAGTCATAGGGTACAATAAACAATCAAATCATACTAGAGCAAATCAACTTGATGAGAAGGGATTGATTTTTCTGCAGATGTTTTCAGGAGGGTGTGCTGTTGACTGCCCAATCACAGCTGTGGCTGTGGCAGCGGGCAAACAAAAACAGATGGTGGGACGGAATGAGTGGGCTCTTAACTAGGGCTTATTTTTGGTAGGGGTTACTTTCAGGGTAGGTCTTATTTTCAGGGAAACATGGTAACAAGGATCCTGAACAGTTTTTATTAAGATAAGTTGTTATTAAATAATTTCTTGGAAGAACAGTGTTCAGCAGAATGTCTCAGCAGAGTCTGGAGTAGTTAAAGTCCTCCCACATTTGCATTTGAATGCAAATTTTCAGGTATTATAGCGTCCACTGATGCAGACTGGAAGCAAATGACCTGATCATCCTTTTTCTCTTTTTCTCAGTTTCTTCATTTATCAGTGGATTTAGAACTGGAAATGCTTCAAAATACACTTAATAAAATGATGCATGGAGCTAATGTGAGCATTGCTAACTTTTTCTTTTGTGTCTCTGAATAAGCAGGCTGGGTTAAAATGTTACTTGATTTAGTTTAACAACTCAATAGATTCAAACTAAAGGGAACAGATGAGGAAACTTCACAGCAATGCATTTAATTCACAGTATCCTAAAACACAGCCTGCAGGTTGTTGTTCTTTTAATACATAAGAAACATTAGCAACAATAAGAAGCTAAACAAAATTTAGAGAAAGGTTTATAATCTGCAATCTCAGTGATCTACAATCATGCAAACTAAGATTCTAAACACAAAGGAACACTTAGCTTTCTTTGGTATGATCTCAACTATTTCAACATTTTTTGCTGTGCATAATATATATTTGCTGGGCATAATGACACCACAAAGTATACATTCTGCTTAATGTGATCCCCTGGTTTTGCTTTTCTAACAAAAAAACGTTCTGCAAGTCAGCTTAGTATTTTGGATTTTGCACAAATAATATCCTTATTTATGAATCAATAAACCACCTGGATAAATGGAAATTATTTTTATGTTTTCACAGGATCCAAGCAACCTTTGCCACATTCTCAATTCTGCCTCTTATTTTAGCAGGCCACAATGATTTGAAAGTTTTGTTACTTCTGCAAAGTTTGGGCAATTTTCTACCTTTTTTCTTTTTTAAAAAATTAGATACCTGCAATGAAAATGCAAAGTGAATAAAACAATATGATACAAAATAATAATGGGTGAATGTGCTTCAACCATAAGGTTTAACTGTTGGGGGTAGAGGTGAGCATCCTGTAATAGGGTATGAATACTGCAGATGCTTTCTAACTTGGCTGAATGTCAGCTCTGTGCCTATTAAGTGAATATTCATGATTCATTAGGAGGTGCTTTTGCATAGCATTTGCTCTGATGAATAGAACTAGTACAAGAGTCTTTCATTTATGTTGAGCCAGGAGAGAACCTACCACTCTTCTGTTCAAGTGTGAGTTTATTATAGGGAAAGTAGCTTTTTATTCTTTTCAACCTAGCAGAATATAGGAAAGAAATTGTGTAAAGGAGTTGAAGAGCGTACATTTTTGGTTTGCCAGCTAGTCGGTTGGTAGGATAACTCTTCAAAAACTGAACAGAATGGCATTGAAATTGGCAAGAGTAAGAGAAGCTTGCAAAAGAAAGATGGAATTTCAAAAGTAGCTGCATCCATCTTTGGGCTACAGAGAAAAAGAAACACTGCCCCAAAGAATCCTTATGTTCTCTGTCAATCACACAGGAGTTGAGTCTTGGACCAAACAATGGACTTGCCATCAAAATGCTTGTTATTCAGCATCAGAAAATATGGACACGTGGTTCTAACTAAACAACACTTTGTAGAATAATACAGATCAACTCTGGGTGACTGGAATGAATGATGACTGGAATGAATGATGATAAGTAGGTTTGTACGGACCTATTTTTTTAGCTTTGTAATTCTGGACCTTTCTTTTATTTTTCTTTATTTGGTTGATTAAAATATAGAAACAAACTGAATGATGGAAACAAGAAGGAAAAGAATTCTGCAATGCCCATGAGCAGAGGTGGGATTCAACTGGTGTTACTACCGGTTTGGTGACTATGTTTTGTGCGCGCATGCGCACTTCGCATGCATGTGTCCCTGATGCGCGCTGTGCGTGTGTGTAAAAAAACCATCAGCTGTGCCACCCGGACAGCCGAAAAGTACTACGCGTGGGTGTGCAGCGTTTGAAAAGCCACTTTTTTCTTGCTTTTTCAACCTCAGCTGTGCCGCGCAAAGCAGCTGAGGTTGAAAAAGCAGGAAATAAAGGTCAGTTAACAGTCCAGGTGAGCAGGTGGGCCAAACAGCAGCAGACACAGAACCGGTTTGGTGTCTGCTGCTCTTCAGAGCTACTGGTTCTATATAGCCGGGCAGAACCAGTAGCATCTTACCCCTGCCTATGAGCAAATTAGCTGGGCAGCAGCCTGAAGTGCTATTAACTGAGCAAGTCTAATCTTCTCCCTACCTTGACAGTTACCGACCCAGAACTGAGCATATGCTGCCACCCCCACAAGACTTTCCAGTGCACACAGTGGCACAAATACAGATGCAAGAGGCAGAGAAAATAGAAATGATGTGTTATGTTAGTTCATAGGAGAAAATGCAGGTGCTCTTGCTGGCCTCAGCTGGCATTCAGGCCTAAGAAATTTGGAAGCTTCATTAGCTGCTATTGCAGATGAGCCATGGAGGGACTGGGATGGGGAAATTCTAATTCTCCTGGCCCTGCTGGTTGCAGCAGGGATGTCAAACTCGTGTTGTCACAGCATCATCATGTGATATATTGTGACTTCTTTCCCCTTCACTAAACTGGGCATGGTCACATGACACATCCAACCCATGGGCCACAAGTTTGGTAGGCCTGTGCTGGAGATTCAGCAACCTTTGACATCATAGGTAAAGGTTCCCCTCGCACATATGTGCTAGTTGTTTCTGGCTCTAGGGGGCAATGCTCATCTCCATTACAAAGCCGAAGAGCCAGCACTGTCTGAAGACGTCTCCATGGTCATGTGACCGGTGTGGCTAAATGCCAAAGGCTCACAGAACACTGTTACCTTCCCACCAAAGTGGTCCCTATTTTTCTACTTGCATTTTTACATGCTTTCGAACTGCTAGGTTGGCAGAAGCTGGGACAAGTAACAGGAGCTCACTCCGTTATGCAGTGCTAGGGATTCGAACCACTGAACTGCCGACTTTTCTAATCGACAAGCTCAGCATCTTAGCCACTGAGCCATTGTGTCCCTCTTTTGACATCATAACAATGTATATCTCAGACGAATGGTTGCAGGAATTAGGCTTGGCTAGTCTAGTAAAGAGAAGGACCGGGGAGACATGATAGCGGTCTTCCAATATTTGAGGGGCTGCCACAGGGAGGAAGGGGTCAAGCTATTTTCTAAAGCACCTGTAGGCCAGACAAGGAATAATGGATGGAAACTGAACAAGGAGAGATTTAACCTCGAAATAAGGAGAAACTTTCTGACAGTGAGAACAATCAACCAATGGAACAGCTTGCCCTCAGAAGTTGTGGGAGCGCCATCACTTGAGGCTTTCAAGAAGAGATTGGACTGCCATTTGTCAGAGATGGTGTAGGGTCTCCCGCTTGGGGGGGGGGTTGGACTAGATCATCTACAAAGTCCCTTCCAACTCTGATTATCTGTAAAATCTGTTTCAAAATGCAGTAGACGGAGTAGTAATGGTCACAGCTTATTTGCTTCTGATAATGCTTCTGATACTTCTACTGTGAAGACTGATTGGATTTTAGGTGCAATTCAAGATACTGTTTCTCTAAATCTTCATACACTTTAGGGCATGAATATCATCAAAACAATCAGGTTTGGGTGAAACCCACCTATCCAGTGAGGTGTCTCAAGTTCTGTGCAGTTGGGTAAGGTCAGGGAGGCAAGAACTACATAGATTTTGGCAATTGATCTTTAATGCTAGTTTGGGGATAAATACAGATTATTGGAAACCCTTTTAGAGCAGTTTCTTATGGGAGAGGTTTCAATGATTCCTTCCCAGATTTATTATTACCTAAACTGAATTGCTCTTCACAAGATAAGCTACTATCCAATCCCCACTTTTATTCTGTATTTCTAATTTTCTTCCATAACTTCCCCAATCTCCCCATAGTCTCTTATAGATGTCAGAGCTTGACAATTGCCCAATACCGGGTGCCAATGATGGTCTTGACAATGAAAAGTAATCAAAACACTTCTGATAAATTGCAGTTTGATTAATTCTTGAAAACAGCTAGATATAATTTATTGTATTTTAGTGAAACTCCCCAATAGTGTCCATGTTAACTGGATTTAGGAATAAATTATCAAGACCATTTAATTACTGAGTTTCCAATTAATAACTGATTGGTTAGGGCCAAGATGTTCCTGATGATATTAAAATAAGATAGTTTTCCTCTTAAACAAAGCACTACCAACAAAATGCAATTAATATTTAGCACATGTTATTTTTTCACTACCATCTGTACAGAACCTTGCTTTAAGCAAGTAATTTATTAAAGGAAAGTATCCGTGTGTCCTTATATCTTCAATTTTGAACAATATAATCCAGCTTGACCTTGATAGGATCAAATATAGTTTTCATAATTCCTGTGAAAAGGTTGGTTGTATAATATTGGTGTAAAAATGTCATATATGTTGCTATTTAAGTCTGAAACACTTAAAAGCATCAAAGAGGCCAACATATCATTAGACAGAACACAACAACTGTTTTAGGGGGCTATTTTTTGTGCAAAAACATAACAAATTGCTAGCTATTCAGTTATTGTTGTTGTTGTTGTTGTTGTTGTTATTATTATTATTATTATTATTATTATATAAAAGTGAGGAGAATGGGAATTTCATATGTCAAATAATTTATCCACTTGATTTTGGGTTTTGCAATTGCTGGTCTGCATCAGTCAGGAATATTTAAAATATGTTTTTAAAGGACATTTATTTAGTATTTATTTTAAAGTGGGTTGTGAGGAACTCACTAGAGACTACTCTTCCTGTACCATCTTCAGCTCTTCTTAAGAACATTTATTGATCTGCAAGCTGCAAGTTTTATTATATATGCCACCTTTGCTTCAGGAGCTTGAGATGGCACATGTAGTAAGCCTGTGAAGAAGAGACTGTACAGCTTCAACCAAACCAAACTTGCATCAAGTTTGAAACGAAGTCCTGAATCAAAACAATGCTTGCCCATGAAGAGTTCTATGGGATGTTAGAAGGACTTGGATTCAAC
Source organism: Pseudonaja textilis (assembly GCF_900518735.1). The sequence goes on from NW_020769323.1 coordinate 19,837,593, forward strand.
ACATGAACAAAGACCAATATCCAATTGGACAAGTGGCCAGAAACAGCTCATCTTAAAATTGTAATTTAGAATATGAAGATGGACCAATTTTATCACTCCAATACATTTAGACCAAGTCAATATTTCAAGAAAGTGAAGAGTCACTTTCTACAAACTAAAGATATAGTATTTTTCCCCCCAGTTCTGATCCACAGTAACAACTCTTTGATTATAATTTGAGTTTGAGAGAAAGACTGGTCCAGTGAGCTTTTCTAGTTGAGAATGGGCCTGAAACTGTTTTTACCGACCTTAATCTAACTCTTGATCTGCTATACAATGCAGAACATAGGGATGGCCCATTATAACCAAACTTTTTCAATGGAATAAAATCTTAACCATGAATACTCAGTTTCAGATTATCTCTAACCCACATGCCTACCTAATTACATAAACATCAGGGGGTTGTGCACTTGCCATTGAAAGTACCCATTTCTCTGCTAGTTAGAATTCATTTCTTAGGCCAGTGTTTTCTTCCTTTACGGTTAAACAAAAATGATATATTATTCCCCACAGCAAAGAGAAGAACAGAGATTGTTAAATTGCCTCTTTTATTCAAAGAAGAGAATATATTTAACCTTGTTTCTATTCTGAAATTGCTTCTGGATTTTGTGCTTGCAATGAAAAAAATTTGTGTGTGTGTGTGTTAACTAAGTAGGCTTATTGTTATAGAAATGGCTTGTTGTGTAAAAGCAAAAAGTTGTGGTTGTAATGTTATCTTCTACTGTGCTAAAGAAGTCAGAAGTCAGTGCCTTTTCCTTTCCTTTTCTCCTTTATACTATATCTCTTTTCTTTTCTCTACCCCTTTTCTTAGTTTTCCACTACTTGTATTTCATCCGTTGATAAACTAATAAAAAAAATCTAATAAAAAACAATTCATTTCTTAGGCCAATGTAGGCCAAACCAATGGTGTCGACAGAGAAATCAGGTGAATAAATTCTCCAGTGGCAGAATAAACTGTACAAGCATTTTCCAAGGGTAGGATTTCTACTTATGACTGAAGGACCAGTATTGAACACGAATAAGCATAAGAATATCAGATTCTAGTAATGAAGGTGCCTCTAAAACTATATTTTCCATTGAAAACAAACTAAATTTCACCCCCCACCCCCCCATCAAAATGAATAAAGACTGCTAGGAAAAAGTTCAGGACAAGTTTTCTATCCAGCATTAATATATATACATAGGATAAATTATTATCGTGTGCTAGAGGTGCCTCCTACTTACATGTTCCTAGTTATATCCAGTTACATCCAGCTGCTTTATCACAGACTGTTGGCTAGTAGTCAAAATGAGATGTTATTTTTCCCCTAAATTCAATTTCTCAGACAAAATCAGATAGCTGCTTTAATAATGGAAGAGCTGCTTTCTGTTCACCATACTGAACAGGAAACACCCAACTCGAGGCAACCTAAATCCAAACTATACTTTCACATGCTGAGAAATAACTCTGGTATGAACCTGCAGGATACGAGAAATTGAAGCTGGCTGTGCATGGAAACTCCTGCAGAAGAAAGCTTCACTGTGCTAAACTGATCATTCAAATTTACATTGGGAAATCACCATGATGTTTTACCCCAGATTATATCACTGGCTATATGGGAGACTGATAAGAAGGAAAATCTTGGCATACCTCTAGGTAGAATAGCTATAAATCACTAAGCTGTAGCAAAGTGAGAAGTTCAGCTCCTAGCAATTTGGTAATCTATAAACTATAAAGAGATAATGTATACATTTTAAACTGTGGGAAGTGTGCTCTTATGTACAGTTGAAATGAACGTAATCATATTCTATAAATGTTAACACAGGAGCCAAATATTCCAAGACAGATAATAAATGTAATTATTGAAAAAATGTCTAAAGACATTCCAGTCTGGCTGATGTGAAACTGAACAAATGGTTGCATGTGTTGTATATTACAATAATCCTTTTACCATAATGAGGATTTGCTCTAAGAGAGGATTTTACACCACTCGGATGATAAATCTACATTTTAGTCCTCCAAAGTAAAATAATATGATCAGCTAGATGCTCCATATAAATAAATTTGAACCATAAACAGTCCATACTCTTCTAGTTATTAAAAGGGATGCTATCTGGAGCTGTATCCAACTATATGCAAGCTGCAGTGCCCAAGAGAGGTTAACTGAAAATGTGATGACAGCCAAAACTTTTTATGTGCAAATATGAAAAATAAGAAGTGATAAAATTCTTTGGCCTAGAAATCTGGCCTTAGGATTTGCAGTTGTGTTCAGTAAGGTTTATACATTAATGCTGGAATTAATTAGAATGTGTGTTGACTTATGGGAGCATAGAACACCGCATCGAATTGGCAACTCTGGTATACAAAAATTAAGATGATGGAAACTCAATGTGATTTGAAACTGCAGAGAGAGAAGAAGAGTTTCTATAAATGCCCGTAGCATGTCTGAATTCCTAGGATTAAATTAGACTTCACTCACTGAGTTTGGGTCTTCCTTCAAAGTGCTTAGATCCCGGGGACTTAAAGGTTGCTTTCTTCTCATTTGTCTCAGTAAGATCACTGAGCTCAATTAAGGCTATCCTTCTTAGAAAGGAGGCTTGAGCATGGTTTGGTCCTGAAATTGTATAGTACTGTTGGAAGAAATATCCTTCTGGGTTCAGTTCCAAGCGGGGAGAAAAAGACACTGGAAACATGGTGACTGCTTGGAAAGATGTTTGAATGGTGGACAGGACCACATAGCTTGGAGATCCTGGATGAAAAGGGAAGAGATGCTGAGAGTCCCTGGGTTTTATACCATCTCTGGGCTTTGAATTTCCTGGGGCACGGGAAGATTATCCTGATTGGTTGCTGTCAGAGGTCATGGCTAGCTTTGTAGGTTGTCTGTGTGCTAAGTTTGGTTGAAACTTGCTGGGTGATGCAATGAAGGACAACTGAATGGTTCTACCTGAAGGAGGTAGATCTTTGTTAGGTAGAATAGATTGGTCCAGGCCTTAATGACCCATTAATAAAGGGGAGGGCTGAGTTTCTGCCTTTCTGTGTTTCTACTTCTCTTTTAGGGGAAATATTCTGCCTTTTTAGTATATCCTAAAATATTTCATTCTTCTAGGAGAGGGGTGGGTTTTAACTGCCAACAGTACTAAATGCTTGAAAGATCTAATGCATTTTCCCATGAGGAAGATGATGGTTCTCTATGCTACAAATAACTATCTATGAAACAAGAGCTTGGATATTCTGTTGTAAGTGCCATAATTGAAGAGGACACTTTTGAGAGTTTGAACCTTGGGAAAGTGCAAAGTAAAAGAAGAAGGGAGAAGGAAGAAGCCAATGGGTTTCAAAGCCCTAAGAACAAACACACTTTCCTTGCCAACTATACTTCCTTCTGCACATCTAACTGATAGCTTTTATCAATAAGACAGCAACTACAGTATATGGAGCTTCTCCCCAGCGAGGCTTTTGGAAGATCAAGATTCTCGATTGAGGAATGAAAGCAGAGAAGCTTTGAGTCCTAATCGTATCTGCTGTATTTCTGCAGAGTGAGGTATGGGTTGAGGGGAAGAGGGAGGAGGCTAAAAAGAAAGGAGAAAAGAGGCTGTAGCTTTGGATCCCCCTTGATATTTGCAGCCTCTGTCCAGTCTAGAATAATTTTGAATAATTTTGAAAGGGAGCCGAGTTGTTTTAAAGGAAGGTGGTCGATGCACAGCAGCATTTGTTTCGTTTAACCATCATCTGTTCTCAGTGCATTTGGCAAATTTCGGAAGAACTGTGTGAACCCTGAAAAACTGGATACCCAGAAACAATAATAACAGAGAAGTAAGTGCTATGAGCAGTAATGGATTCTGGTAGCATTTTCAAGCCCCAAGAATTCTGTCCTCAGCTCTCCTACATTCCCTGTGAGGCAGTGGTGGGTTTCCAAATTTTTCCCTACTGATTCCCTACCACAAAGCGTGCTTCGCTGAGGCACAGCAATCTGCTTGGCTGTGTGAATCAGCTGAGCTAAAAAACAAGGGAATATAGGAGAGGTAACGGCGGGGGTGTGTGGGCGGGGTCAGCCAGAGGTGGTATTTGCCAGTTCTCCAAACTGGTCAAATTTTTCACTACCGGTACGTGAGAACCGGTGTGAACCGGATGAATACCACCTCTGCTGTGAGGAAGGCCATCAGGTACTAGCAGCACATACTGAGAGAGCTGAAATTGCCTGCAAAAGCATGTCTCCTTTTCCTCCTGCTAAAGACTTGGCTTTTGGCAAGATTGTCTTCGTCTTTTGTTGTCCCCTCTGTGTTTTTTTTCTACAGCATAAAGCCTACTTCCCACCGCATACAGAAGAGGAGAAATAATTAAGACCATAAAGCACGAGTCTTCAAACAAGTTTAAGACTTGTGGACTTCAACTCCCAGAATTCCTGAGCTCTTCCATGACTGGAAGAGAAATTATGGGAGTTGAAGTTCACAAGTCTTAAAACTGTCAAGTTTGAAGACCCCTGCCTTAAAGAATCTTATAAAGTTTTCTCCTCCTCCTCCCTTTCTAAACTCACATTAAAAACCCAAAGATGCTTTTTCCAAAAGGCAATGGACGTTTTTTGTTTGTTTGTTTGAAAAACATTTTGCTTTTCATCCAAGAAGCTTCTTCAGTTCTGAACTGAAGAAGTTTCTTGGATGAGACAAGTAGTGAAAAAAGGGAAAACCAAGAAAGTCCTGTTGTCTTTTGGAAAATTACATTTTTGGTACAACCATGACCTGAATGATTGAGAATTTCCAGAGACACAATAAATACGCAAAACAGGAAACAAATTGTACTTTGATAATAATAAGCCACTGATTAAAAAAAAAAAAGTAACTGGTAACTCCCCACATACATTTGAAGGGAAAATATTAATACCTATGATTTCTACAATTTAAAGTTTCTTTTCTGTTAAAGCATAGTTCAAACAACATCCTGGCAAAATATTAATAAGTAAACAAATCTATCTTTTCCTAATTTTTTAAAAAATATCTTATTTAAAGATTGAACACTTAGTACATGATGAAAGTTTAATGAGTTCTCATGAACGATTAACTAAAATAATTCTGTGTTTTAAGTCTATCGGATAAAGCAAAATAAAGAAAATGTAGCTTCTACATGCTGAGAAGCAGGAGAAAGAGGACATTAAATGTGTTTTGCTTCTCTTCCTAAAGTTACAATTAGTACAATGAGATACTACACGTAAATAGCAAAGCACATTGCTTTAACCTGGCTTACCATTACTTCCTGCAGATGTTTTAAACAGGTATTCAGAGAGCTGCATTTAAGAACTCTGTTTACTATAGCAGTCATGTATACCCAATTTTCTATATAGGTAGTCCTTGACTTACAGCTATAATTGAGTCTGGAATTACGATCCTAAGTTGTAATCATCAAGCAGGTCACCATCTGACTGCACCCGGTTTTACAAACTTTCTTGTGGGCAATCATTAAGCAAATGCCACAATTGTTAAGTGATCATGGTGGGCATTAAGCAGGTCAATTTCCCCGCATGGATAATTTTGTTAGAAACCAGAAGTAAATGGCAGAAACCTGCAAAAAAAAAACAACACTAAAAATCTTGGTCATGTGATAGCAGTATGCTGCAAACAGCTATAAATGTGGGCTTTTATTCCCAAAGTGTGCATGTGTGTGTGTTTACCTTTGGGGCTAATTAAGCATTTGTGTTTCTCTTTCTGTTATCAAAACACAAAGCCTACTTCATCCAGACTGAACGTTTTGATCAGAAATTGGCTCATTTCCCTCTCTCTCTCTCTTTCTCTTTTTTTTAACTGAAAGCCTAGCGTATCCAGAGACTTTCTTTTTCAGTTATCTCTTGTTTATATTCCTCTAATTAACATTGTGTCTTCATTTTGCCACCCTGCTTCTCATTTTCTTACATGCTATATTGTTCTGCATTTATGGCCTTCCCAGCTTTTGTTATCATTCACTTTGAGATTATTTAAAGGGCTTGCTGCATTAATGTCATTCTTTACCGGTGACAAGGAAATTATGGAAAATTCCGCACAGGCAATTATTGTTAGGTCCTTGACAGTAAAAAAAAAAAATGACACGGTTAGATGTGCAACTTACCATAGACTGCCATTTTGGAAACTTCACTGTTTCCTGAGTAACACAGGTGTCAAACGTTTTGCTCAAGCTGTTCAAGAGTCTTGTCCGCCCACTGAACATATTGTTCCTGTTCATATAAGTACACTTAATCCAAGTCACTAACTATTTAAATAGAAGAGCCAGTATTATTAAGCTGTTGGTCTTGAACTGAAGAGGCCCAGGATCAAGTTGTTGTACATTGTTGTATAACAATGCAACCTAATAGGTAACTTTGATCAAGTCACTCCTTTCCCACCTATTCTATTTCAGAGGGGTTTTGTTGTTGTTGAATTACAATTGAACAATACCACTCCCATCCTATTTTTCTATGTGATTTTGAGTTTCTAAGACAAGGCTGGACAGAAATGCAATTTGAACAAAACTAGAATGATCAAATTCTACCCACTTCTTTTTCAAGAAGTTGATGGTATTCAGCAGATAACTGGTAAAGTTTCTAATATAAATTGTTTCTCAATTGTTTAAGAAAGCAATCATAGATATAAAGAAGAAGAAAAAGGGAAAGAGAAAGAGAGTGGGAAGAAAAATAGGTAACCCTTTAAAATGTTTATTCATACAAATACTAGTATAGGATATAGGTCCTTAGTAGGGAATGTCTTTATGTTGGCTTAACATACTAATCAATCTAACCTTTGCTATTTGCTTCTGTTAAGAGTTGCTTGTGCTATTATTTGTTAGGAATTATTTATTAGGAATTAATTCTGTAAACCTCGCTTGTTAAGAATTGTTGTTCTGACCAAGGCTTCCTGAGATCATAATTAAACACATGCTTAGTCCAAAAAACTCTTGTTTTATTTCAGCGCTGGGAATTATGTTCATTCCCAGCCTGTAATGGGTCCCAAACAGTTCCTTGAGATAAGCACCCACCTTTCTCTCCTTTGAATTGCTGCCAACAACTAAAGTGCCAAATAAACTACAAAAAACCAACTGAAGTACAAAGTCCACCCAGAACTTCAAGGTTTAATCCAAACAGAGCAAGCGTCTTTACTTCCTACAAAAGCTTCTCTACCTTTGCATGTCCTTTATATTTTAGGGGAGGGGCAATCACCTCCAAGCCTTACTCCCAGGTCACCCCTTTTGTCTTAGCTGCTTTTGTCTTCTAGCAGCTCTGCGCACATGCACACTGGGAAGTGGCTCCCCTTGTTCTTCTGCCTTGCTGCTGCCAGACTCTGGAGGCTCTGGAGTCAGCACACCACTCCCAGATGGTCCTGGCCCCATCTCTGCATCAGACACAGGACCCTTGTTCGAGTCCTCCCCAGACTCCCAGACTCCCCGTATTTTCCCACTGTCTGATTTTGCTGCCATCTGCACAGGCTGCTGGCGAACCACAATTGTATCCTTTGCTATTTGGTTTCTTGCTTCTGTTGTTTGGTTTAAAGCTAGGCACATCTATGGAGAGTAAAGAAGAAAGACAGAGCAGGGACTTACCCAGGAACATCCTGCTCCATAGATAAACGGGACAGAGCAAGGCTGCCCAGGAATGCTCATCAAATGGATAAGAAGAGAGCATGAATACACAAGGCTACAAGAAATGCTCTGTAACAGGGGTGTCAAACTCATGTTGTCATGGTGCTGTCACGAAATGTATTGGGACTTTTCCCCACTTTGCTAAATCGGGCATGGGCGTGGCCAGTGTGTGACGCATCTGGCCCATGGGCCAGGAGTTTGACAGCCCTGCTCTGGAAGATAACAAAAAGCATGGACAGAGCAAGGACAAAGAATGCTCCATGGTTAAGGCAGACATGGGCATGATATTGCCCATGTTGGGTAATGAACTTTTGTCTCTGATTGGCTAAATGTGGGTATAAGACATTGGGGCCACACTCACTTAGCTGTGACTTTTTCCTTACATGCTTTCTGCTGGTATGCTGTGGACATAGTTTCATCCAGCTCTTCTTTGTATAAATAAAAGCTGTTACTTTTTCAAGCCTCTTCTTGAGTCTCATTTTGGTGGCTCAAGTGCATTTTTGGACCTTACAATAAATAAAAAAAATTGTAGTGATTTTATAACATTGAGCCCAAACTACTCATAGGTTTCACAGCAAATGGTCTTCAATTAACAGCCCATGACCCTCATTTAATGACCATAATCAGGGAGTGCTGGAATGTCATTAAGTGACTGCTGCCATCATTAAATGGCATGGTCACATTACCTCCAGGGATGGGATTCTACAGGTTTGCACCTATTCTCTAGAACCGGTTGTTAACATTCTAAACAGTTCGGAGAACCGGTTGTTAGAAGAAATTACTGGCCTAGTCCTGTAAGGAAGGCAGGAAGGAAATATTCTGGTGTTGCTTACAGAAACTGCCTTTCTGTTAACCCTTATTACATTCTTGGCAGGACTAGACTTCCTGTCTCAGGAACTTCTCTGGAGTTTTTTCCCCTCCTTTGCTAGTACTTTGCTTGTGTGGAGAGACCATTCAAAGTTACAATGGCACTGAAAAAAGTGACTTATAACCATTTTTCACACTTATGACTATTGCAGCATCCTTACAGTCACAAGAGGCCAGGCAAGGAGATGCGTGCCTCGATGTGAGTGATGTTGAGCTGGCCACACCCAGCCAGTCACATTACCACCAAGCCACACCCACCAACTAAGCCATGCCCACAGAACCGGTTGTTAAAAAATTTGAATCCCACCCCTGATTACATCCCATTCTGTGATTGCATCACTAAACAACAGAAATGCTGGCTCCAGTTCTGTACTACAGAACTACCTGCAGCATTACAAAATATAATGTTGAATGATTTGTCCTTTTTAAAAATACTTTCAGCATGTAGAAATGTTCATTTATACATTAAAATTGCTTTTGCTGCCTTTGCTTGCTTTCCTTTGCCCCTCATGTCATTATCATAGTTCATGATTCTTGATTAGAAAATATCTATGAGTTAATCCACAGAATAGGGAAAAACAGCTGCCAAGAAGGAAGTCACTGGTGTAGCAATTATCAACAGTAGTTAGAAACTACTGCACAAACAGGATTTTAAAAATCAAAGCACTTAGGGGGGAGCACAGGCAGTTTCCCTATGAAAATTCAATATATTTCCTTATTTTGAAACCCAAAAGTAAAAATTACTATCCATCATCTAAAAATCCTTTAGTGAAGAGTTTTAGTTTCAATATGTGAAGACAGCTTCATTATTTAGACTAAATGAAATATCTGGGCCTGAATGTGCCTATGTACTATGTATTTCTATGACTGATAGAGACTTCCGTCTCACAGCAGTGATTCTGAGTAGCATACAAAGATTTAAAACCACTAAACCATCCTCTTATTATAAGATGATTTAGGAATTTGTTCTTGGTGGGGTTTTGGGATGGGTGGGTGATAGATTAGTGAAATATCTGATTTAATCACAGTTTCTGTTGGGCGCTGTATGCAGTGATATGCATGTTATACGAGATGCATGTTTTTAATTATTCTATCACCTTAAGGGGGAGTTGTTAGAATTGTTGGATTGTTCATGAAGTATCAACAGATGGAAATACCCAATAATATCCAATATAGTTAGTATCTTCAATTAAAAAGAATATATAACATGCACTAGATTGCTTCTGTCCACCAACGGCTTTTAACAGTTATACATAGAGGTTTTGCCTTGCATGCATCTTCTTTTAAAAACAGCTGTATATAAAATTTGGCTTCAATTATAGCTGCACGTGATTTCAAAATGATCTGGAAAAGTGTGTTTTAGGCCCCATATGACATTGTCCTCTCTGCCGTTCATTAAAACAGTGACATCTTTTGTAAGGTTTCTGGACAAGTCCTCCCCACTCCCCGAAATGAAGTCGCTTCAATAAATTAATTTATCAAAGAAGCTGCCTATTTTTTCAGGCTAATGCAGAAGCTTGAAGAAAAATATGATAAGGCTATTTTGATGAATAGTGGACAAGTGCTACATTTGCATGTGAGTGAGGAATGAAGCACTTTTTCCAAATCATTTATGAAAAAGTTACATTTTTTTGGTAGATGGAATAATTTATGAGGACTCTTTTTTATTCCATCACAGCTCTAACAGCTTTTACACACTCATATATAAAGCTTCTCACTAATATCTGTTCAGGATATATAACTCTGATTTCAGTCCCCTATGTTTATTTGTTTTTGGTATTTATATGCCATCCATCTCCCAAACATGACTCTGGGTAATGTACAACAGAATCATTAAAAAAACTAATTGCAAAAAGCAATCTACAATTAAAAGATTATATTTTTATTAATCTAAAAAGCAGAAAGGCTAGAGGAGAGCATTATGGTAGATGAAACATACAATGTTTTCACCTCATGAAAACATCATTTGCTTGTATGTACATGATTGAACTCAATTCAACTTATTTGAGTTAGATTGCCCAAAAGGAAAACAAGCACAAAAGCAATAGTTTTATTAAACCACTGAAGATATATAAAATCACTGCCTTCCTTTGAGACCATCACCAAAGTAGATTTCCAAAAAGAGGACAGGAAAATATGGCTGATATTGGAATCTTGTACCAAGTTACACTGGTAGGAAAAAGAGTTCAAATAGCTTTCAATAATGATTCCTCTACTGCTTCCTGAGAGGAAGAAGCAAATCTTCCATTTTGGAAATTTAAAGTCCATCCATTAAAATGTCCCCTGTTTCCATCCCGCTGAGATCCCCTAGTGTGGGGTTTCTTAAATGAAAAAAACAAAAAGTTTAAGAAATGCTACTTTAGAAAAGGAAAATAAGATCAAATGAACAGTCTTTACGCAGTAGTTGTTGGATACAACAATACTGAAACAGATTCTAAGTGTAGCAGTTGCATTCAGTAGAGACTCAGAGATATCCCAGAGGACATACATTATACCTATTATGGCTAAACTTCATTGACTCCTGATGTTTTGTGAGCCACTTACAAGGTGTTGGAATTACATATCAACCCCTAGAGGGTTTGAGAACCTCCCCTCTAAGATGGTAAAGCTTTCCTAGAGCTATATTCAGCATATAAAGTTAAAGGTAAAGGTTCATCCAATCATGTCCGACTCTAGGAGGTGGTGATCATCTCTATTTGCATATGGTACTAAGCTGGCAGGAATAGCCAACACCCTAGAAGATAGGCTCAAGATCTAGATGGATTTTGACGGACTTGAACACTGGGTCCTATCTAACAAAATGAAATTCAATGTAGAGAACTTCTGGTTGTGCTCCTGTCGGCTCAGAGTGGAATCCGCGATCATGCTCAGTTTCGCTCTGCACTGCACTCGGGAGCCACATCTCCGCTCCCTGACAAGGTAAACCCCCTCCAAAGATGAGTTGTAGCAGTAATCTAAACTGGCCACCATGAAGATGGGAGGCAGTCCAGGAAACTAAGACTGTGCTGGAGCAGTGAAGCTGTGAGTGCTGTGTGAACCAGGCAAAATACATGGACATTAAAAGGTACCCCAGAATTAAGAAAGAGAATTTTTTTAAGTTAAAAAGATAGTAGAAGTGACAACCAGAGAAAGAGAGAAGAAAATTGGAAACTTGTGAAATTGACTTTGGATTTTGACAAGATTTAATTTGGAGGTGGAAAGCTCAAAGAAAGACATTTGATTATAAAAGACTTGGAAATTAAATTGGATAATTATCTGGATTTTGGCATGAATAGACATAATTAAATGCTGGAATTGAATGTGTTAAAAAGAAATAATAGCTAATAAGTGGAATTAGTTGAATTAATAAAAGCTTAAAATAAAGGAAAAAGTGAAAGGAAAGGATGGAACGTGGAAACAGAATTGTGAGCACCACTTAATGGCAAAGGAAAAATTTCGATGACTCTTTGAAAAGTGCTTGGTCTTTTTCAAATTGGAACTTGAAATGAAAAAAGAAGAATTCCATTATAATAAAATAAAAACCCTGAAAAGTTAAATATTAGAATACTATAAGAGAAACAAACATGTGAAGAAACTGCCCTGGGATTGTTTGGTGACTCTGGGAAAAATTGCAAAAGAAATCAATAGAAGGATCTTGGAAATGAAGATTTATGGACATTGACTGTTGAAATTAAATATAAAAGACGTTGGTTGAAATAAATTACTGGATAATCGGATTTGATATAAATATTAAAGAAAGGGAAAAAGAACTGCACAAAATGGGAGAATTATGTGTGGAAATAAGATTGGAACTACAAAACATGAGGGAAATGATGAAAGAAAGCTTGGAAATGTACAGTATCATGCTACAAAAATTAGAAATGGTGATGCAGACTAAAGAAGAACAAAGAGAACCAGAGTGGGAGGAGTTAAACAAAAAAGAAACCAGCTCTAAAGAACAAGTGGAAGAACGAACATTAAAATGGGGAGGGGGGGGAGAATTAAAGCCAAAAAATTGAGGTTTGATGTGATAATTAAAGAGGGAATTGTTTGGAAAGTTTAAAAAAGGGAAATGAAACAGCAGAAGAGGGCACTACAGAGGAAAGATCAAGAGAGGCAAGGAGACAAAATAAATAATTTGCATAAGAAATGGAAGGAAATAATAAAGGAAAAAAGGGGAATTAAGAGAAAGGACCAGAGAATGACAGGAAACAGAAAGCAAACAAAAATGAAAAGAAATTACATAGTCAGGAGGATGAGAGACAATGGGTAGAAGAAGAACAGGAAAGGGAATTCTGCAAGGTAATGTGTTGTGATATATAAGAATATAGATTTAAAAATTGAAAAGATTGGAACTGATATTTTTCTTTAAGGTTAATTGTTAAACTAGATGTAGATTTAATTGAAATAGATATGGAAGTGCAAATTTATTATAAGAATATTAATAGATATTTAATAAAGTGATTAATAAATTTAAAATGTGTTATGAGAATTGTAATGGAAAGTATTATCAGTTTTTAAAATTAATTGAATAGATCTATATTTTTGCACTAAACAGATGATTTAGAATGTAATTGAGAAAAAGAACACCATGCAGAATCTGACTATATATATATATATATATATATATATGTGTTTTCTGAGGTTCTCGCGGGTATTTGTATGTGGATCTTTGGTTGTTCGGGTTTTCTCCCGCGTAAGATTCGAAGTATCTAGGCAACGTTTCGATGAAGTCTCATTCATCATCTTCAGGCTTCTGTCTCCAGCTCTGTGCTTCTCAGAGTAATGGAGATTGCAGCTGCTTCCTCCTTTTAACTGCCAGTGGGGGTGGAACTTGATTGGGTGGGGGCTTGGCTGTGTTCTGATTGGGTGGGGGGGTGTTCTCATTGGTAGGGGGTTTGGCTGTGTTCTGATTGGTTGGGGGGTTAGCCGTGTTCTGATTGGTTGGAGGCGTGTTCTGTTCAGGAGGGGGCTTGGTTGTGCTCAGGTTAGTTTTAGTTGCTGGGGGATTTGAGCTGGAGAGTTGTGATCTTGCTGTTTGGCTTCTAGTTCGTGGTCCTGCTGCATCTTCATAGTGGGTGTCAGTTTGCTTCATGTATGGCTCAGAGGGGTTTGAAGTGGGTAGTGATGCAGCTGCAGTGCAGCTTCTGGTCCATGGTCGTTTCTCATTTTCTGAATGGGTGGGAGTCTGTTTTCTACATGGAAGTGTGGTGGTGGCATCTTGTGTGGCTCTCATGGGTGTGGGTCCAGTGTCCTTCTTCATGTTAGGTACTCGTCTGTTCATGAGGGCGGGTTTCCAAATGGCTGGAAGGCGGGAGGTGTCATCTCGTTTGTTCATGCTGTGTGGGCGTTTTTCTATCTCTATGGCTTCTCTGATTATTCTGCTGTTGAAGTGTTCGGTTTTGGCGATAGTTCTGGTATTTTTAAAATCAATTTCATGTCCTGTGGCTTTGAGGTGTTGGACCAGGGAAGAGGTCGTTTCTTCTTTTTTGATTGAGTTCTTATGTTCTTCA
>NW_020769323.1:19851963-19883273 GCF_900518735.1 Pseudonaja textilis
ATCGCCAAAACCGAACACTTCAACAGCAGAATAATCAGAGAAGCCATAGAGATAGAAAAACGCCCACACAGCATGAACAAACGAGATGACACCTCCCGCCTTCCAGCCATTTGGAAACCCGCCCTCATGAACAGACGAGTACCTAACATGAAGAAGGACACCAGACCCACACCCATGAGAGCCACACAAGATGCCACCACCACACTTCCATATAGAAAACAGACTCCCACCCATTCAGAAAATGAGACACGACCATGGACCAGAAGCTGCACTGCAGCTGCATCACTACCCACTTCAAACCCCTCTGAGCCATACATGAAGCAAACCGACACCCACTATGAAGATGCAGCAGGACCACGTACTAGAAGCCAAACAGCAAGATCACAACTCACCAGCTCAAATCCCCCAACAACTAAGACTAACCTGAGCACAACCAAGCCCCCACCTGAACATAACACGCCTCCAACCAATCAGAACACGGCTAACCCCCCAACCAATCAGAACACAGCCAAACCCCCTACCAATGAGAACACACCCCCACCCAATCAGAACACAGCCAAGCCCCCACCCAATCAAGTCCCACCCCCACTGGCAGTTAAAAGGAGGAAGCAGCTGCAATCTCACATTACTCTGAGAAGCACAGAGCCGGAGACAGAAGCCTGAAGATGATGAATGAGACTTCATCGAAACGTTGCCTAGATACTTCGAATCTTACGCGGGAGAAAACCCGAACAACCAAAGATCCACATATATATATATATATATATATATATATATATATGCGTATGTGATATATAGTAGTTAGGAGATTATTTCTATTAATGTAGAATGTGGTAATTAAAAATGACTATACTATTTTTTATAATACTATGGTAAATTTTTATAATAACTTAAAGGGAATAAATTGGGGAATGTATAAGGTAAAGGAGTGGCAAGCTCGAATTAACAAACAAAGGGGACAACTTTTGATAAATGGAATATTAGTATGTGATAAACTTGCAAATGTGACAGATAAAAGTAAATATGTGTAATGAATATAGAAATGAAATAAGAATTTTAGATAATATTGTAAAACAAGACATGAGAATATTTAAAGAAAAATGAAAGAAGCTAGAATATGATCTGGAATTGGATAATAAGAGTAATGAATATAAGAATATTTGAGAATATTTAAAGGAAAATGGAATAAGTAATAATATGATATGAAATTGAATATGAAAGATGAATATGTAAATATGGTCATGTTTGTATTTAAATATAAAAACCTGGAACCATATTGTTCATCAAAAGAGATGTTTTTTAAAAAATATAAAAATAAAAAATATTTTTTTAAAAAGAAATTCAATGTAGAGAATAGTAAAGTCTTACACTTAGGCAAGGAAAACCAAAAGTACACTTATAGACTGAGTGAAATCAGGCTTAATAGCAGTAACTATGAGAGGGATCTTGGAGTCTTAGTGGACAACCAGCTAAATATAAGCCAGCAGTGTGCAGCGGCAGCCAAAAAAGCCAATGCAATCCTAAATCACATTAACAGAGTGATTCAATAAAGATCAAGTGAGGTACTAATACCACTCTAAAAGATGCTGAGACTCTAGAAAGAGTGCAGAAGGGAGAGCAACCAGGATGATTATGGGAGTGGAGATTAAAACATATGAAGAATGGTTACAGGAAGCGGGCATGGCTAGTCTAGCTAAGAGAAGGACCAGGGGACACATGATAGCAGTGTTCCAATATTTGAGGGCCAGCCACAGAGAGGAAGGGGTCAAGCTATTTTCCAAGACACCCAAAAGACAGACAAGGAATAATGGATGAAAACTGATCAAGAAGAGATTAAACCTAGAAATAAGGAGAAATTTTCTGACAGTGAGAACAATCAACCAACAGAACAACTTGCCTTCTGAAGTTGTGGGAGCTTCATCACTGGAGGCTTTTAAGAAGAGATTGGACTGCCATTTGTCAGAAATAGTGTAGGGTCTCCTGCTTGGGTGGGGGATTGGACTAAATGACCTACAAGGTCCCTTGCAACTCTGTTAATCTGTAATCTGTAACTTCTTAACCATGAAGACATTTCCATGGCAATATGACCACCTTGACTATACATCAAGGCACATGGAACACTGTTACCTTCCCACTGAAGTGGTACCTATTTTTCTACTTGCATTTGCATGCTTTTGAAGTGCTAGATGGGCAGGAGCTGGGGTAAGTAAAGTGAGCTCACCCCACCATACAGCTCTCAGGTTTCGAACCTGGGGAGCTAACTTTGCAGCTGAAAGCCTAGCATCTTAACCGCTGAGCATCTTAACCGCTGAGCCATCACACGTCATATTCAGCACATAAGGATCTCTACTCATAGTGCCCCAGAAGGATGTATATTTTGAATCAGTGCAAGTTAGGGCTTTGTAGTGCCTCGTCCCCCAAGAGTGTTGCCAGTTCCCTTCCTGGCATGTTTTAAAGAACATCCTCAAAATGTATTTCTGTACTCCAGCCTTCCCCCTACTGAAGTCAGGCTTTAATCTACTGCTGGGCTTTTTGTTGATACTGTCTATTCTGGGTTGCTTTGCTTTATTTATCATTTGATGATTTGATGTCATGTTGTTTTATGTTTCAATGTTGCTTTATAATACTGTTATTTTATTTTATATGTATTCTTTGATGGTTATTTATTGGAATTTTTAACTGCTGCAGGCTGCCTTTGCTGGGAGTATTGGAGTATAAAAATGAGCCAGATAAATAAATTGATTTTAGTTCTATGTTCAAAGGCTCTTTTCTGGCAGGGTGCATTAGAGTTCCATACCATTCCATTTTCCTCTCTGTTTTGATCTCTGGGTATCTGTTAAGAGGTCACTCCTTAAGTAGAGAAGCCTAACTGATATATGGCACTAGCTCTACTGATTCAAACACTGCATTAAATGTCATAATTCTGCTAACATAGTCATGGAAAAGATATTGTGTATTGGTTGAAGCTTGGCACACCTAAGAGCTGAATAACAAACTATTACCCTGTACTTTCATTCTCTGCAGAAGCAATGTAGAATTTTCCTATTGTGCTCTATGGAGGTGCCAGTCATTTGCACTTTTCAAGGAAACACTCGTATCTCATTCTTCCTGGGTTGTAGATTGCACAATCGTTCTAAAGATTTTACTTTGCAATTGCCTTTTTATTTTTCTTTAAATGATTTTAGTCTCACTCAATTAAATAAAAAACACAAATAACAAATTTATATAGACCAAATATAGACCAAATTCCATCTGATTCTTGAGGACTGACATGCCAGAACATCAAAGAATTGGCAGCTAATACTAAAGCTTTAATAGATGTACATCACAACAAGTAAGGAAGTTGTGTGGAATCATACGGCCTGCTCTGTTCATGTACATTTGGGGTGGGGGAGACTTTTATATGGGAAGGAAGGGCTTATAAAGATATTCCATACTGTCCCGACTTTTATTGCATTGTGTTACGAAGAATCAGGGTCATCTTGAATTTCTAATGGTATCCACTTTCTCTTCTATACAGTTTGAATAGCAGCAATTAACCACTAGATTAAACTTAAATGGGTTTCCATCTGGCTCTCGGACTTCATTTTATGGTAATTTCCAATCCAGCTGGAAGAACACCTGTATCCACAAAAATAACATCTTGTGGCCTACTTCCTGCTAATTTATGTACATTAAATAGGGCCCTGGTCATAGAACTGATTTCACATCGCTGTCTGGAGTTAGAACTGCACATTAGAGTCCTGTTAGGGGATGTGCCTTCAGATGAGGAGGAAGTGGAGTCAAAAGCATCAAGGGCAGACAGTCCTATCACTGAAGAATCCAGCAGTGCGGGTATCTATAAGCCCCCCAATCCCTCCCTGTCCCCCAACTCTGCTTTTGAACTGGCCAACAAGTTCATCATAGGACTCCTTGCACATACTCACCGACAGTAACCCAGACTCAGAAGTTCAAAAATTTAGTAAATGGCAGAAGCACTAAACAAAGATCCAGGCTCCAAGAGATAAACTTCACAAATGGGAGAGCCTAGCCAAAAGGCACGTGAGCAGGGGTGGGATTCTACCGGTTCGGACCAGTTCGGGTGAACCCCTTGCTCCAAAGATCAGCTGGCAGCGAACTGGTTCGCTGAGACGAGCATGTGAGCCCCCCCACCTGCCCCTGCTCTTTCCTGTGCTTTATTTCCTTTTGTTAGAGCACAGCTGATTTGTGCGGCAGAGCAATTTGCCACACCTCAGCTGTTTTATTCACAGGCACTTCAGTAGAAGGTAAGTATTAGAGCTTTTTTAAACGCGAAGCGCGCAATCACCAAACCAGTAGTTATACCCATAGAATCCCAACCCTGTACGTTAGGATGTTCAGGAAAGCAGATACTTATTTACTTAATTTTTTTTATTTATTTATTTTGTCAAGCAATTATAAGATTTGTCAATTGCTTACAAGATAATAGGCATAAGTATAAACATAGTTATGGATACATGAAATAGATACATATAAGAAAAATAAAAGAAATAAAAATAAAAAAGAAACAATAGGACAGGGATGGTAGGCATGTTGGTGTGCTTATGCACACCCCCTAAAGACCTCTTAGGAAAGGGGTGAGGTCAATAGTAGTCTAAGGTTAAAGTTTTTGGTGTTTGGGGAACAAACCACAGAGTCAGGTAGAGTATCCCAGATGTTTATCACTGTGTTGCTGAAGTCGTATTTTCTGCAATCAAGTTTGGTGCGATTTACCTTGAGTTTGTGTCTATTGTTTGCTCTTGTATTGTTATGGTTGAAGCTGAACTATTCATTGACAGGTAGGACATTGCAATGTATAATTTTATATACTATACTTAAATCAGACCAATCTACTGTTTGATCAGTTTCAGCTATGCACCAAGTAGAGGCTCAGTGTGGCTTATTTATTGTTCTTGCCCACTCTGGACAATACTGGGAATAACTCATCTAAAACTTAACCCTTGCTTGTAAAAAAGCTTGCCTTGTTGGGTTTTGGCCCTTAGATTTTTTTCTCACCTTTTCTCTTTGTATCTCCTTTGAATGTGTTCCCTGATTGATAGCTTACGAGTCTTGATCTGAGGCTTGCCTTTTGGATCATGAACACAATCTGTCCTCAGAGGTATTGTGCATGAACTTTTTTTAAAGATAAACTAATAAAAAAAATACTTGATAGGGAAAAAAAGATTGCTTAACTTTTAGCAGCAAAAAAAGCCTGAACTTGTTTATCTTTGACCTGTGGTCAATTTACAGCCTCTTAATTTATTTCCTGGAAGCCAAAACAGACAATTGCATTCAGCTTTCCAGTTTATATATAGGACCCCAACTATATTTGAGAGGAGAGCCAGGGCATTTTATCATTATACTCGTCTAATGTAAATCCTGCTGGATCTTTCCAAGGGCAGGTTGCAACAACTTTTTTCTGTAAATGCTGCTTCTGCCTTGTGGTATGGAAGTAATTGAAAAGATTACAGATGTGCTTTTACTTTGTAGGTTTTTTGGCCTTGTTTCAATTGTAATTTCTCCTCTTTTTATTCCTAAGTCCAGGATAGTCAGATAATTATTATATGGTCTTCCTACTAGCCAATATAGACTTTTAAGCCACAAACAACATTGCAGATTCTGTCACCTAGCTTTAATAATGCAGCAGATTATATACCTCAAAGACTAAGTTCCTTTGATATTGTCATTTGCTTTGCATTTTTTGTTGGCCCTTGTCTGAAGTTAATTTTGATAACTTATATAAAATTCTTCAATAGGCTCTTGGCTTACATCAGAATAAAAGGCATGATCTTAAAAAAGACTACAACTACTTTTTAGTTTCAATCATACCTGATCCCAGTCTAGATTATCCTATCTTATTTTATCTGTTTTATAATATATGTTGTTGGGTAAAGCCTCTAATGCCAAAGTGTCAAACTCGATTTCATAGAAGATCAAATCAGGGTTGTGTTTGACCTTGGGGATGGGGTGGGTGTGGCTTGGGTGGGTGTAGCCAGGTCAATGTCACTCGTGTCAGGGGCACCCCTCCCAGATTCTGTTTTCAGCTGCAACGGCCTCCTGCAGAGCTTTGCCAGTGAAAATGGAGCTCGGGAGGGCCGCACACAGATCTTCAAAGCTTCATTGTCAGTGGCAGAGGCATCGTGGGCTGGTCCAGGGAGCCCCATGGGCCTTTCTAAGCATCCCATGGTCCAGATTCGGCCTGCAAGCCTTGAGTTTGACACCCCTTCTCTAATGGCAACTAAATTTCACCAGTTCTAAAAGATGGCAAGATGGATAGTCATGATGAACACACAGGGCTCAAAAGGGGCAAGGCCTCCTTATATTGCCATGGTCTGTTTACCATCTTACCAATTTTAATACTCTTTCAACTCCCCTGCTAAATCACTATAGTATCACAGAAACAGTCTAATGGCAGCAGATTAGAATTAAATATATGGATTCTATAAATGCTTTCACTGTACAGTTAATTTATTCCTTGCTCTGTGCCAGAAGGTGAAACTCTTCAAATAGCTTTCATGCCAGAAATTTTCAAACCATTTAGTAGGACAGCAGTTCTCAATCTCTTTTTCACACTACCACACTCTTTAAATACCTTTGTGGCCATGTACCATACAGCCCCAGGTTTTAACTCAAGATTTAGATCATAACCTTTCTTCAAACCTTTGTGGACCCCTTGTGATGACATCACGCCCTCCAGTTTATCAATGCAGTAGGTTATCAATGAGCTTTATACTCTCCTTACTCCCAAATTTGAACTGCATCATCCTGTGAAACTGTACAGAAAGTAAATATGACTAATAATTATGTGTGGAAAAAGGGAAAAAAATTGCTCGCAGATTGTCTTTGACTTAAAACTGATTGCTTAGTGACCTATTTCAAGTTACAATGGACTTCTATCAGGGCATGCAAAACTGAAATTATAAATACAAGAATTCTGCTCTTTAAAGAACATTCAGGACTACAAGCATACAGGAAAAGAAAACCCATAACAAGAGACATTCACTTCTCATTGACATTGTGCTCCAAGGCTCTAGGGAAACATCACATTCCCTACCATTAGTTTTAGGAATGAACAAAACTAGGAATGCACATCCTTTTCCTTGATTATTCTTGCCAAAGTTAAGGCAAATAAAGGCAAACACATGGCACATGAAAAAGATCTGTGGGTTCTTTATTTAGAATTGAAATACCAAACAAGGATGAGGTGGGACATGCTTTTGCTTAGCAACCGGGAATTCCAGCCTGTGCAGCTTTAAAAAACAAACATCAAGAGCGTAGCAACTGGGAGGAGGAAGTGGACCTGGTGTGCCTTGAATTCAAAAAGAGGAGGAAAATATTAGTGACTATGAGATGAGGAGATCCAGTGCTTACCCAAGCATATGATTGAAGCTGCTAAAGAAAAAGCATGTACTATAGTTAAATTCTCCTTCCAGAATTTATTCTTACTAGGGAGGACAAATCTCACTGCTGGTTCTGGATGACCCCACTTCCCAGAAGTTCCCACGCATGACATCTATATTATGTCCATCATCTCTGTGGCTTCAGAAATTTACCCTTCCATCTCCTGAGTCAGAAGATACAACTCTGAAAGCCATAGCGAAACTATGAACTCCCTTCATCCCAGTCAGTAGCTAAATATAGAATAGAATAGAATAGAACAGAACAGAACAGAGCAGAACAGAACAGAATAGAATTCTTTATTGGCCAAGTGTGGTTGGACACACAAATAATTTGTCTTGGTGCAAATACTCTCAGTATACATAAAAGAAATGATACATTTGTCAAAAATCAAGAATCATAATGTTCAACACTTAATGATAGCCATAGGGTACAATCAACAATCAAGTCGTACTAGGAAACAGTCAATATAGATCGTAAGGATACAAGCGACAAAGTCACAGTCATACAGTCACAAGTGGGAGGAGATGGATGATAAGGAGTGATGACAAGATTAATAGTAATAGTAGTGCAGACTTTGTAATAGTTGAACAGGGTTGAGGGAATTATTTGTTTAGCAGAGTGATGGCTTTCGGGGAAAAAAACTGTTCTTGTGTCTAGTTGTTCCAGTGTGCAGTGCTCTATAGCGTCGTTTTGATGGTAGGAGTTGAAACAGTTTTTGTCCAGGATTTGAGGGGTCTATAAAAATTTTCACAGCCCTCCCTCTTTTTGACTCATGCAGTATACAGGTCCTCAATTGAAGGCAGGTTGGTAGTAATTGTTTTTTTCTGCAGTCCTAATTATTCTCTGGAGTCCACGTCTGTCTTGTTGAGTTGTAGAACCAAAACAGATAGTTATAGAGGTGCAGATGACAGACTCAATAATTCCTCTGTAGAACTGTATCAGTAGCTCCTTGGGCAGTTTGAGCTTTCTAAGTTGGCTCAGAAAGAACATTCTTTGTTGTGCTTTTTTGATGACGTTTTTGATATTAGGTGTCCATTTTAGGTCATGTGATACTGTAGAACCTACAATTTTGAAGGTCTCTACTGTTGATACTGTGGTAGTCCTTGATTTACAATGGTTCATTCAGTGACTATTTGAAGTTACAATGGGACTCTAAAAAGGGATCTAGGGCCATTTTTCACACTTACAGCCATTGCAAGCATCCCCATGGTCACATGACCAAAATTCAGATGCTTGGCAACTGGTTCATATTTATGATGGTTTTCAGTGTCCCAGGGTCATGTGATCAGCTTTTGGAACCTTCTGACCAACAAAGTCAAAATGAGAACCAGATTCACTTAACAACCATCTTGCTTAGCAATAGAAATGTGCTCAGTTGCAAGTCAAAGACTACCTGTAGCAATGTCATTAGCTCTTTCTCTCACCTTAAAAAAAACCAAACTCTTTTCTTGCCTAGTTTGAGCTTGCTTTGTCTTTGCTCTGGAAAGACACAGCTGAGCTTGCTTTTTGGAAAGTAAATATTTGCCCAGAATTCCATCCAGGCACATGTCTCTTCACTGTAATTTATTGAGTTTTACATTTTTTTTCTTTTTTTTTGAACATCTCATCTTTCTAGCAGGTCATCCAGAGCATCTGGGAGCATGGTTACGAATCTACTCTTGATTAAGAAATATTCCTTTTCTTCTCTGAGCATTTTTGCTGTGACTTGGGATAATTAGTTCCTATAGAATAAATCAGTGATCTCCCAGCTGTTCCTATTTAATCTTAACTACTGGTGTACTTGTAGGTGTGAATATGTGAATATGGATGATAGGGATTAAACCTAATGCATGCTTTGATTCTTGATAATGAGGTGTCATTTTTGTCATTGGAAAAAAAAACAAGTCCCCTTGACTGGTTCTGCACCTAAATCAGCCCTTAATATTAAAACAAAGGAGTATTTATTTTTCATAATGACTTGATAAAATATTCAGCAGAAAAAACAAACACAAGCTTACTTTTCTTGTCTTATGAGCAACTAAAGAGGATTGGTCAGAAAGGATCATGCTCGTTTTTTTCTCTCAACAGACCTGGAATTAACACGGAAACACTCCAGGCTGCCTTAGTAACTTTCCTGAATCATTTCTTTACGAGCCCTATGGAGCACTTCTTATTTATCCTCCAGAAGCCTGGGAGGAGGATAGATGTGGTCCTTGACACATTGCATCAGTGTACCATAATGCCAGCATCAGTGATGGGACTCAAAAAAAATTTACTACCAGTTCTGTGGTCATGGCTTGGTGGGCATGGCAGGAGAAGGATACTGCAAAATCCCCATTCCCTCCCCACCCCACTAACCTGCTTTCCAGCTCCGTTCTCCTGTGCAAGGCAACAAAAGAAGACCCAGCCGATCATCTGGGACTCAGGAGGCAGAGAATAGATGGGGTGGGGCCAGTCAGAGGTGGTATTTTCCAGTTCTCTGAACTACTCAAAATTTCTATTACTAGTTCTCCAGAACTGGTTAGAACCTGCTGAATACCACCTCTGGCCAGCATCCATTATAAGCAGCAAATGTTTGGTAATGACAATTGAGAAGTAAACAGGTATGCGCAGAATCTCCAGAGACAGTTTTCTACCAGAAAGACTTTCCTTTTATCAGCTTTTTGTCACAATAGAGGTCTCCAAATCTCTCCAGTATCTTTTCTCAAGTGTAGATAGTTCGAAGTTCAAAGATGGTGGCGTATAACTAGCAAGGTGAGGCTCTTGCTCCGATGGTCATTTGATCACAAGTGGGTCCCTACCGTTTCCTTCCTGATTAAAATAAATAGTTGATCGTGGGAAGATTTGCTGTTCATCCCCGATCAAAAGAGACTCTGTTAGGTTGCCACCTGAATCAGTTATCAGCAAAAATCACCCAATCCTGTGACTGAGGACTGGTTTCGGGGGTATTTGCCATCCTTGTGGCCACCCTGAAGGACCGCTTGTGCTGGGGATCCCAGAGCACCGGAGCTACTGTTTCCTTCAAAATGCTGTAGCCCAGAGCCCGTTGGAGCCTTTCCCACCTTCGCCTGCACCGGAGATCCCGAGAAGCTGAAGCTCCTAATTTCTAAGGTAGTGCTGTAGCCCTAAACCTGTTGGAGCCTTGATCAATGGCAGAGCTCCAACCGCTGAACTTTCAACAGCTGAGAGCCTGATCCCGGAGTGCTAACCTTCCAGTAAAACTGCTGCCCAAACTGCTGCCTACATCATCGATCATCTGCGATCATCAAATTCCACTTCGGAAGTCCTGATCTCAGAGCGCAGCCCTGCTAATTCATGCAGTAGCCTAATTTCAAAGATCACTGACCAAAGACAAGGGGATCCGTGAGAAGACAGACCTAATCCCTAAGATTGCTAGCTGATGATTTGAAGTAATGAGTGAAGATTAACCTTCTGCCAAAAGACTTTCATAGTTACCTTCAGCCTAATACATGCCCGAAGACAAGAAGATCCGTGTGAAGACAGATCTGGTTCCCAAAAATCACTAACTGAAGATCTGAAGAAACAAGTAAAGAGTAACCTTCTGCCAAAACACTTTCATCTATACTTCCAACCTAATGTATGCCCTCTTCCTATACCCCCCAGGACCATCCAAACCAAATCTTCTCCTCTTCCTCCCACTATTCTCTTCCTGTCCTAATTTTTCCCAATATAACTCTGTTTAATTGATTAACTGATCTTACTAAACGATTAATCAATTTTTACAATTATTTATCATTAGTGAGTAATATATTATTATAGATTATCATAGACTAGTGGTTATTGATTAGTTTGGTTAACTATTTTGAATATTAGTATGATTAGTATGTTTAGTGCAAATTAATGATTAGGACAATTAATTGACTAGTATGTTTATTGATTAGTGTAATTAATTATTAGGGTGATTATTGATTAGGACAATTAATTGACTAGTGTGATTAGTATAATAGACTGTTTGGCATGATATTACTTTATCGATTACCACAATACCTTGTTTGATTGAACAACTTAATCAACAAACCATCTCACCAAACCCAGCATCCCAGGAAAACAATCCAAAACAATCCAATCCAACCTAAAAAGAAAGAAACCCTTACTAAAGAACCACAAGACTCTTGCTCTTGCCTTATTTGTAAGGAATCTTTAAAGGAGAATGAAGATTACATCAAATGTTCTCTTTGTAACAACTACGCTCACCATAATTGCTTAGGATTACCCAAGCAAATGGCTCTATTCCTAAAAACATCTGCCAATGCTTTTCCATATTTCTGTCTGCCATGCAGACCCAAATTAGAAAAATACATTACCCTGTTTGAAAGAGTCGATACCACTGAAACACATATAACATCCCTTGACACCATCGTAGCATCCCTGGACACTATACAAACTAGATTGGCAAACCTTGAAAAAAAAGAGACAGCACTAAAAAATGAATATCAAACATCTACAGACCATATCTTTACTCAACAACCGCAAGCAAAACCCAATCCACAAAAAAAAAAAAAAAATCCTACAAATATTGATATCCCCATCCTCATCAAAGAAGCTGTTGAGCATGAACGGAAGCAACCAAATGCCATCTTATTTGGTCTAGAGGTCAATGACAATGATGACATCTCTAATGTTCGAAACATCATCAGAGAAAATCAAGCATCAACCATCTCCCCTGAAGAAATACTTGATATTTCCCCTGTTGGTCCTGAGCTTGATAATCCCACACCTCTGCAGAGTTGTTTGCAAGCAAACGCAAATTCATTTTCTCAATAAATTCACTCGCAAAGAACAACAACAACCATAAGAATCTACATTCTCGCCCTGATCTAACCTTACAGCAACATGTACGATCCCGGAAACTACGTTCTGAGCTCAAAAGATTACATAAATTAGGTAATACTAATCTATACATTGATTACCATGCTGACTGTATCAAAAGCAAGAGCCTCAACCCACATCACAATATCGGTCACGCAAACATCCAATGTTAGGGATGCATGCCCTTTACTTCCTCCAGACCCACAACTTCATATCTTAAATGCAAACTACTTAATGCAAGAAGCCTCGCAAAAAAATGCGTGAATTCCTCATCCTTCTAAGCTCAGCCACATTTGACATTATATTTGTCTGTGAGACATGGTTAAATGCATCTTTCCCAGACTCCATTACCACTACAAGAGAATATCAAGTTTTTCAGTCAGGTCGCGAAATCCATAGAGGTGGTGGAGTTGCTATATTCTATGAAAAGTCTCTAAATCTAAAAAAAGATCCAAACCATACAAGAGCTTGCTCTTCCTGAGACTATCATCTGTGAACTGTCCTTAAACATCTCAATCTGCTTCTTACTTTGCCATCGTGCCCCTGACTATGATATAATTCATGCAACCAAGCTAACTTCACTACTGACATGAGCTGCCTCCTGCCCACACCCTCTCATTTTTCTTGGTGATCTCAACTTACCTCTTATAAATTGGATGCTAAATGAATGTACATCTGAACTCATTCATACAACACTGTACAATGCCATTACCACACTAGGACTGGAACAACTAGCAACCAACAATACTAGACTTAATAACTGCCTCAATCTCATCTTCTGCAACAATTTGAATTCAATTTATGGAATACAAATTAATGAACCCTTTTCCAACTGTGACTACAGCATGATTGACTTTTGTCTCAACATATGTCCTCACAAAAATCACCATAATAACAGGATCCCCAATTATAACTTCAAAAAAGGCAACTACGATCTCATAGATAAAGATCTCTCATTTCTTGATTGGCAAATTCTATTCACTGGATGCAATATTGTTGAAGACCATTACAACATATTTTTACATGAAGTCAAAAGAGTCATCACACTATATGTACCAATAACAACTCCAGAAACCAGAAAAAACAAATTACCCATAACAATAAGGAAGTTCCAATCCAAAAAGAAATCCCTTTGGTGGAAAAACAAATCTGGTCATGTTGCCAACTTTAAAAGCCACCAGATAAAGACTGAATGCACCAATTATCACACTAAACAAAAGGAAAACCTTCTACGCACCAATTCCACCCATGCTTTCTACAATTTAGTAAACAACAAACTAAAAGACTCAAGGTCCATCCCATCCCTGAAAGGACCTAATGGTAAACAATGACACCATTAAAGCCAACCTCTTTAATGCATTCTTTGGCTCAGTATTTGTAAACAGCAATGGATCATGCCCAATATTTCTTAATCGAACCACAGACAACTACAATGATCTAATACATATTGATTTTACAGAAGACAATGTTGAAAAGGCACTACACAATCTAAAATCATCTTCATATATTGGACCTGGCAGAGTTTGTGCCTACTTCTTAAAAAAGCTATCCACTACCATAGCCGAACCTCTAAGCATAATCTTTGAAAAATCTTTCAGGACCAGCTCCTTGCCAAATCTATGGTCACTAGCCCCAGTCATTCCCATCTTCAAAAAGGGAGACCTTAATCTAGTTGAAAATTACAGACCAATCTCTTTATGCTGCATCACCTGTATAGAATCAATTAATAATAACCAATCCATTATTCTCCACTTAGAGACAAACAACCTACTCTCTAACAAACAGTTTGGTTTCAGAAGGAAACTGTCCTGTAATCAGCAACTCTTACACTGTAAAAACATATGGACTACACAACTCGATCAGGGCAAAGCAATAGACACAATTTACATAGACTTCTGTGAAACCTTTGGTTCAGTGGTACATGACAAACTACTCCTAAAACTAAGGTTTTATGGTATCTCTAGATACCTGCATAACTGGATAGAAACATTCCTGTCAAACAGACAACAAATGGTCAAAATTGGGAGCGTCCTATCAAATCCTGTACCTGTCAACAGTGGTGTCCCCCAAGGCAGTGTTCTAGGACCAACTCTCTATGTGGTGTCCCCCAAGGCAGTGTTCTAGGACCATACTCTATATTAATGACCTCTGTGATTATATTAAGAGCAACTTCTTTCTTTTCGCTGATGTAAAGCTATTCAACACCACTGACAATGCTGCTACCATTCAAAAGACCTCGACTATGTGTCAGAATGGTCAAACAAATGGCTACTTCAAATCTCAATAAATAAATGCACTATCTTACAAATTGGCAAAAAAAAATCAAAAAATAAAATACAAGCTGAATAGTCAAGACCTTGTTGATGACAAAAACTTTGTCAAGGACCTTGGAGTACTCATCTCAAATGATTGAAGTGCTAGAGCCCACTGTAACTACATAGCCAAAAAGGCATTAAGAGTTGTTAACCTAATCCTGCATAGCTTTTTCTCCAGTAATATCACTCTACTAACTAGAGCATATAAAACATTTGCTTGACCAATATTGAATACAGCTCATCAGTCTGGAACCCGCATTACATATCTGATATTAATACAATTGAGAAAGTCCAGAAATATTTTACGAGAAGAGTCCTCCACTCCTCTACTCCTAGCAGAATACCTTATGCCACCAGACTTGAAATTCTAGACCTAGACAACCTAGAACTACGCTGCCTTTGGTTCGATCTAAGTATAGTACATAAAATTATATATTGCAATGTCCTACCTATCAATGAATACTTCAGCTTCAGTCATAACAATACAAGAGCACAAAATAGATACAAACTAAAGATAAACCGCACCAAGCTTGATTGCAGGAAATATGACTTCAGCAACAGAGTAGTCAATGTCTGGAACACTCTACCCGACTCTGTGGTTTCTTCCCCAAACCCCCAAATCTTCAACATTAGACTTTCTACTATTGACCTCACCTTTTTCCTAAGAGGTCTGCATAAGCGCACCAAAATGTGCCTACCGTCCCTGTCCTAGTGTTTCTTTTTTTCTTACTTGTAGCCATTTCATGCATTTATAACCATGCTTATACTTATACCTGTTATCTAATAATTGTTTAAATAAACAAACAAACAAATAAATAAATAAATGGCAACCATTGGCAAAATGTCTAGAGAGATTCTCAGTCATTCAGGTCATGGTTGTCCCAAAGGAGCTTTTTCAGGAGGCAACTGGACTTTCTTGTTTTTTCTTCTGAAGACCTTTTGCTTCTCATCCAAGAAGCTTCTTCAGCTCTGACAGGGTAGTGGAAGGGATGAACACCCTTTGACTGGTGCGGGAGTAGGAATGGATTTCCAGAGGAAAAAAATGCAGGTTGCAGGAACCATTAGCACTATTCAGGTGATCCTGAGGACACAGATAAACCTCCAAGTGCTTCAACGACCTTCTAAAACAGGGGTGTCAAACTCCCGGCTCGTGGGCCAGATGAGTCATGTGCTGGCCATGCCCACACCTGGTTTAGTGAAGGGGATAAGATCCCGATATGTCATGTGATGAGGCCATGATGACACGAGTTTGACACCCCTGCTCTAAAAGGATGCAGATTACCAGCTGTCTACAAGGAATATAAATCCTTCCATTCCCCATTATCCTGTCAAACCTGAAGAAGCTTCTTGGATGAGAATCGAAACCTCTTCGAAAGAAAAAAAAAACAAGAAAGTCCAGTTGCCTCCTGAAAAAGCACCTTTGGGATAACCATTGGCAACCAAACTGGTCCAATGGTAAAAGTTTACATTCTTACTCTAACTCTTATTGAAGGATCAGAGATGATGATGTCCTATTCCTTGTGAACAAAATACCCTTTACTTTGGAGAGGGGATGCAGAGCTATAGTTTAAGGAGTTTGCCTTGCGTGAGCATCACTCCGATCATTGGCGACTGCTGACCAAGTTCTCATCAGCTCATATGCTGTGATAGCTCTGAGAGCAGAAGGAATCTCAAGTTTACACAGGTATTTGAAGAAAATCCTGGTCTTCTGATGAACCAGGCATAGGGGCAGATTAGAGAGAAAGAGAGAGAGACTCAAATGGATATTCCATAAAAGCAGGTGCCATGGCGGAGACCTCAGTGGGTGATATATTTACCCATCTATTTTATGTCAAGTGATGAAGGCTAAACAGAGCTAGTGCTCTGTAGATCTAAATAAGTGGAGAAGTTAATAAGGAACTTAGACACTGATTTATAGGAGTTGTAGACCACTACCGGGATGGAAACAAGTTGAGCAAAGCTGATTTAAGGCTTTAAAGATAAGTGATTTTCTTGGAATTAGGCTTAGAAATAGCCATCAACCAATAGTTATCACATTAATGTCAAATTATAGGACAAGATTTTAATTTTTTTTATGTATTCATGTGTTCATTTATCTTTATCCTGCTTTTATTGTTTTTATAAATAACTTTAGGTGGAGAAGATATCCAACACACTTTCCTTCCTTCCACTTTTGTTGTCCCCCACAACAAAAACCCTGTGAGATTAGGTGGGTTGAGACAGAGAGTGGCCGCCACAAAGCCACCCTACTAGCTTTCATGCCTCAGGTGGGACAAGAACTAACACTGGTTTCTAGTATGATGCACTAGTCCAAACTGGTCCAACCCTGTTCTGCTCCTGTAGACAGAGGCATTCACATCCAAGAAGTATCAGGAGATTAGTGATTGGGATATGCCCAAAACCTATATAACAGTAGCCACTCATAGGTAAAGATAAAAGTTCCCCTCACACATACATGCTAGTCGTTTCTGGCTCTGGGGCAGTGCTCATCTCATTACAAAGCCAAAGAGCCAGGGCTGTCTGGAGACGTCTCTGTGCTCATGTGGCTGGCATGACTAAATGCCAAAGGCACACAGAACGCTGTTACCTTCCCACCAAAGTGGTCCCTATTTTTCTACTTGCATTTTTACATGCTTTTAAACTGCTAGGTTGGCAGAAGCTGGGACAAGTAACAGGAGCTCACTCTGTTATGTGGTGCTAGTGATTTGAATTGCTGAACTGCTGACCTTTCTGATCGACAAGCTCAGTGTCTTAGCCACTGAGCCACCGCATCTCACTCATACCTTTTCAAGAAACATAACATTTTACTTCCTAAAAGCAACCACATATCTTTGTTATGGGCTTCATTCTTTGTAGGAGTAATAACCAGTTGCGTTATTCTTAATCTTTAATCCTGTAATTTATGTTGTGTGACCACTCAGACTTATCACATGACAGAGTGATTTCAGACAGCTTTTTGAGCAAGAATTTTTAGGCTTATGCTAATCTGACCCCACTCCTCTAAGATCTTCCCATTTTCCAGAAGGTAGAAGACATAATTGCCTCTGACTCCTTGGCTACTATGGCAAATCTTTCATCTCATACTTCACAGAGTGAATTTCATTTTGGTTCTTCTAGCACACATACACACATGTATTCACATTAACTGAAGGCATTCACTTACTTCTATCTTCTCAATACAGGCAGGTTGCTTCCTGATCACTGCAAGCCTGGTTTAACTTCAATTTTATTATCCCTTTATGTTTTAGCTCCCTTGTATTTCAGCAGTCTTGCATCTGCCATTTCCCTCCCCTGCTTTAAAAAGACTTCAAAAGCCTCGCCTTTCATTACATCCTTCCTTACTTTGTATCAATAATTACCTGTCATTTTACATTTTTGGCCTTTCTAATGTTATATTTGCTCATGCTCCTTTGCATTCAGCTTAAGTAATACAACTCTTACTTCCTAGTTTTAGCTAATGAAAAATAGTTTCTATATGACCATATTGATTTCTTGCTAATCTTTTTTTTTCTTTTTTCTTTGCTTTCCCAGAATGGCTTTCGATTAACAATTTTGTTTGTTAGTCAGCTATGAAAAGGTCATATATAGGTGATGTAAATCAGCTGTGGTAATCAGATAAACGAATGGCAAAAGTAAGATTTTGAGGCCCCAAAGAATATCTAAAAGCTGCTAGAACTGGGTGAGGTGCAGTGGTGGGATTCAAATACTGTTGCCACCGGTTTGGTGGGTGTAGTTTGGTGGGGGCGCTTTGTGTGTGTGAACACACTTTGCAGAGGCATTTGCGCAGGTGCAGAGGTGTTTTACCTCGCCTCCTGCAAGCCTGCACGATCTCCCGGTCACTTCAGCAGCTGCCACACGGCACTATTCTGTGACGTGCAAAGCAGCTGCGCTTCAAATTCAGCAGATAAAGGTGAGTATGAGATCCCGGTTGGGCCCAACAGCAGAGCCATTAGACAAGCTGAGAGAACCAGTTCGGTCTACACTGCTCATCACTCCTACTGGCTCTCCAAAACCGGGCAGAACCGGTCAAATACCATCACTGGTGAGGTGGCAACAGACATGGAGAGGAATCCACTGGTTTCACTACATTGATCCATAAGATTGGAAACCTATTGAGCCTCACCTTCTCCTGTCACCTCATCCAGCTGATCTGCAAGCTACCAGGCCGTGTGGTAAGAAGAAGAGAATACTTTTTAGGATGGGTTTACTAAACTTCTGAAAGTGCATTGAACCCATATTTAAAAACCCGAAAAAGAACTGAAGTAGGTAATAGGATGAAGAAGTGAAAGAGAGATTCCACTTCCCATTCGTATATCCCCATACATGTGCCAGCATGTTTTCTGGAGTTTTTGCAGAAGAGCCCTAAATCCATTACTCTATATAAATGACTCTAAAGGGATGAAAAAAGGATAGTATTGGCAGGTTGAAGAGAGAAAGGGCTCTCCTACTCAGTGGTGGGATTCAAAATTTGTTTACTACTGGTTCTGTGGGTGTGGCTTGGTGGGCGTGGTGTGGTGTGGCTTGGTGGGCATGGTGTGGTTTGGTGGGTATGGTAGGGGAAGGCTACTGCAAATTCTCATTCCCTCCCCATCCCACTAACTTGCTTTCCAGCTCCATTCTCCTATTCAGGGCAATAAAAGAAGATCCAGCCAATCAGCTGGGACTCAGGAGGCAGAGAATAGATGGGGGTGGAGCCAATCAAAGGTTGTATTTGCCGGTTCTCTGAACTAGTCAAAATTTCTGCTACTGGTTCTCCAGAACTGGTCAGAACCTTCTGAATACCACCTCTGCTTCCACTGCACTGAATAATCTGCCCATCTGTCTGCCATTTTTAGAGTTAACATCCACAGAGTGTGTGGAGTGGTCATTCTAGCATTCTACCAAAAATGATCCCAACCATCTATAGGTCAGGTTTTGACAGATAGCTAAATCCACAAGCCACTCATTTTTTCCCCCAAGCCATTTTCCCCTACATTCCATTGAGAAGAATAGTTGATGTACATCTTTTCTGTTGGTCTCCCAATGGCTATACTTAGTGAGTACCAATTTAAGTACAAGTGGCCCTCGACTTATGACCACAATTGAACCCCAAATTTCTGTTGTTAAGTGAGTTTTGCCCTGTTTACAACCTTTCTTGTCTCGGTTGTTAAGTGAAACACTGCAATTGATATGTCAGTAACCCGGTTGTCAAATGAATCTGGCTTCTCTATTGACTTTGCTTCTCAGAAGGTCACAAAAGATGATCACATGACTTTGTGACACGACAACAGTCATAAGTATGAACCAGTTGCCAAGCATCTGAATATTGATCATATGATCATGGAATGCTGAAAAGGTCATAACTGTGAAAAATAGCAATAGCATTTAGACTTATATACTGCTTCACAGTGCTTTAGACCCCTTTCTAAGCAGTTTACAGAATCAGTATATTGCTCCCAACAATCTTGGTCTTCATCTTATTGACCTCAGAAGGCTGTAAAGCTGAGTCAACCCTGAGCCCAGTGAGATTCGAACTGCTGAATTGAAGGCAGCTGGCAGTCAGCAGAAGAAGCTGCAGTATTGCATTCTAACCACTGTGCTATCACGGTTCTTATGGTCATAAGTCACTTTTTTCAGTGCCATTCTAACTTTGAACAGTCACTAAATGAACTGTTGTAAGTTGAGGACTACCTGTACATAATGACTACCCAGTTCTCTGCTTCATTATTAAGACTTGGGAAGTGTGACAGAGAAATTAGCACCCCCTCTACTGTTTTCTACTGACTTAAGGACTGGACAAACACATCTTAACACAACAATGAAGAAGAGCCCATGGTTTGATCCATTGAGTGCATAATAAAATCTCAGCTAGTAAGATTTGTCCAATGAATACTAGACAACTATTTTCCATAGCAGTCACACGTGGAAAGAGCAATAACTTAATTGGGAGCTAAGAGTCAAGAGATTGGTACAATTTGTCACCTAACAGTAATGCAAAACTGCTGTTAAATTCATATTTTTAACGTCTCCCCAGAGTGAGATAATGGAAACATAAAGAGAGACAATGTCAGAGTGTTATGATGGGAAGGAGATTTCTTTACTATTTCTTTATTATTTCTTTATTATTTCTTTATTATTTGAAATAGGTTTGAGCTCTCCTAAAATGTGAGCTGTCCTATTCCTGGTTTGATCACAAAAAATACTGCAATTCACTAAAATAATATTTTGTTTTGTTTTTCAAATACCCTGTGCCCTAGAACTTTCAAAAATTGCAATACTATTTCTCCTTTGCCTTTTATTCTTGTTGAGTAAATGTATATTGCCAAAATGCAAACAAATAAGCATTTTTCTAGGCTTCCTTTTCCATGAATAAATACCCGTATTTTTCAGACACACTGGACCATAAGACGCACCTAGGTTTAGAGGAGGAAAACAAGAAAAAATAGTTTTTTGCCTCTGTGCCTCCCGTTTTTGCTTTCCCCAGCATCCAGAAGCATTTTGAAGGCCAAAAATGAGCCCATTTTTGGCCTTCCAAACCCTCCATGCATCCCATTTTTGCCCTCCCTGACGTCAAGAAGCACTCTGCAAGCTGAAAATGGGCCCATTTTTGGCCTCTGGAGGCCTCCATGCTAGAAGTTGTATTCAGCAGGTTCTGACCAGTTCTGGAGAATTGGTAGAGGACATTTTGAGTAATTCAGAGAACTGGCAAATACCACCTCTTACTGGAGATTTTACAGTATCCTTCCCCTGCCACGCCCACCAAACCACACCCACAGAACCGATAGTAAAAACTTTTGAATCTCACCACTACTCCAT
Organism: Pseudonaja textilis; assembly: GCF_900518735.1. The sequence continues at coordinate 19,873,281 of NW_020769323.1, forward strand.
GCATCCCATTTTTGGCCTCCCCAATGCCAGGGAGGGCAAAAATGGGACACATAGAGGGTTTGGGAGGTCAAAAACAGGCCCGTATTCGTTCTATAAGATGCACAGACATTTTCACCCACTTTTTGGGGTGTACATGCATACACATTTACCCATTCTTGATTATTCTGGTGCAATTATAATAATATTATTGTGTGGACAAACCTGAGAAGTCTCATAGTGCAGTCCAAATTCAGAGGGGAGGGGGTAATAGTTGGTAGTTGAGGACAGGAGCCAGAATATGTGCAGAAAAAAATATCACTGTATAGAGAGATTGTACACACACTGGTAGAACTCCTTGGAAAATTGGTTCCTGCTGGTTAATTTATTGAGCTAGCTCAATATTGTCTAAACTGACTGCCTGGTAACTGGTAAAGATTTTTCCCAGCATCTCCGGAGAGCCCATGAATTGATCCTATACACAAACCATCCTACTATTGAGTCAGATTTTTGTTCCTTAGAATTCATATAAGTTGCATCAATGACAGAATTATTTTAAATGAAAGCAGCAACATGGTTTTTCTAAATAAAATTTATTTTCTAAATAAGATACACACACATATATATATGTATATGTATATAAAATAAATCTATATAATTTATTATGTTTTTAATTTATAAATGTTGATTACACTATTTTGATAGGAACTGCACCCTAAAATACAGTATAGAAACAGAACAATGAATACATTTGTTAATTCATTAGTTAATGTACATATCAAGTCACAGGCAAGTGCAGGTTTTAGACAATATCAATTCCATATTGACTTTAAATGATATTCATGACTTTGTCAACTGACCAACAGCATTTGATCTTAGGCAATGTTTACCATTTGATTCCTGTTGGATATGCTATGTGATGGATACAGCTTATCTGTTGAGGCTCATTGCCAAAGGAAACAGTCTAAACTTACTGCGTACATCTGGCTGAGCTGCTGTGTGAACAAAAATCCCCAGAGTGCCACGTTTACATGAAGACACATTATATATAATTCTTTTTATTTCTCTGATTACCGAGAATGAATGAGTTTGACTAAGTTTTGTGCCAAAGTTATTCTTTCCATCTTTCACTGCTATTGTAACAAAATTAAACAGCTGGAAGGAAGATCTGATATATCACAATGATGTGGGAAGCTAATGAAATCTTATGTAAACCTCAGGTTTTCATAAAGTTGGGCATAACATAGATGAGATGGTTTAAGCTAGTCTTCAGGGTATTATGACACAGATAGGTAAAGGCTATTGTTGCTTGTTTTAGGAAGGATGTACATCATACCAGCTTTGCCACAAGAAATCATTTTTCAATATGTCAAGCAACATACACAGATCAGACAAGCATAAAAGAGAGCTTCTTCTGAAATGACATGAAGGTTTTAATTTGAATCCAGCATGTTTTCAGAAAGTCATCCACTTTTCAGTACCTTTCTGATTCAAATGTACTTCTACAAAAATTATCTATATATAATGACTGCTTATTTACATGAAACACTGACAAGCTGTATTAATTGTTCTACATTCCGCAGAAAGCATTTAAAAGATGTTTTCAATGCACAAAAAACACATTCACGTTTTGGGTGGGAGAATTAGCAGTGTATTAAGATTACTAATTACTCTTGCTTACTGTTACTGTTTTGGGATAGAAAAATGAAGGAAATTGCCCACATACAATTTTTAAATTACAGCTTAATGAATCCATGTATTTTCTTGCCATTGGCCTTAATATTTTTTTATATGACCTATGCTATTTGCATCCTTTCGTCTTTCCTTTAAATTGCTTTTCTGTCAAGAGAAATGCTCCAAATGCTGTCAAGAGAAAAATCTTTCTGCTCCTTTCATACCTTTTGCAGTCTACATGTGACACATAATATGCTTTACCAAAAGAAAAAAAAAGAAAAATGAATCTTTTCTCCCTCTGGGCATGATTCTACATAATCATGCACAACATCTGAAAACTTGGATTTGATAAAGGACAAGTTGAAGTCATCACAGCATTAATATTTAGACAAATGTTTGTTGACAACCTCTTCTGCAGTTTTTATATAGAATTTATGTCACTGAAAAAAAAATCCTCCAATATGAAATATGAAGTAAGATAGTGGAATCCAGGAAGTGTGCATTTTTCTTGGATTCCTTCAAAATCATACCTGTTCAGCCTTCCAAAAAGCTATAAATATCTGGCTTTTGTGTTGTGTGACTGCAGAGTAGTTTCTTGGGCTATCCCAGGAGGACGAATGAGATGCTGAATTTTAATCTCTCTTTTTAATAGTTTTTAAGTTGTTTTTGTGGTTTTACTGTTGAGGTGAACTACCCAGAATAGTGTTCTAAGATGAGGAACCTTACAAATCTTTTCAATAAACAATCAGATTTGATCTACTCACAACCCTTTGTATGATTCCTGCTTAGATCCCTCTTTACTGCCCCAGAGAAGTGAATGGAAAATAAGGAGTTGATGCTCTTTAAATACTAAATATGAATCATTTTGAACATCTTAAAGTAATAGAAAATATTGCTGCTGTTTCATATAGTATGAAGCAAACAAGCCTAGAAACAAACAAACAAAAAACATTGAAAGAGCAAAATTAAAATTGAAATGGTATTTGAGGCAGGAAGTCAAAATTTCCCAGACCTCTATTAATTTATGCTCCTATAAGCTTTATGTACCATCTTTCTAGGGAAAGTACTGATCAATGCAGTTTATGTACTCAGAAGCCAACAGATGATGGCAGGATGGGATGGCTCCCTTGAGTCACATAACCATGTCTGGTATGTACCATCATGCATCAGTGTTTTTTTTATTTCTGAAAAAAAGGTGGCATATTTCACCTCTAGGTGAAGATAGTACCCTCTAGCAGAAGAATCTCCTTTAGAAATGATGCATGAACCTCCATGAAAGTTCTCATTATAATAATGTCAACGAAGATGAATAGCTGAGCTTACCTTCACTTTATATCACTTCCGTTAGGTTGAGGCAATAAATCCGTTGCTCTTTTCCAATGTAGCTGGAGTGTTTGAAACAAATTTGTGTAAAAGGTATGTGTGTCTGTAGCTTTTTGAAAATAAGTTCTCTTGGAAGATGAGATTTTCAAATTTATATTTGATATTACTTTTAATTGAGAAGCAAACTTCCTGAAAATGGTGACAAATGACATCTCCGCATACACTTTAATTAGGAATCATGGGCAAGGTTTGAATTTATGGATAATATTTCCATAATAACTGCTTGTTTATTTGTATTACTCCATTACCTAGGCTGAAAATTTATTAATATAAATTAAGGATGGAAAAGCTATAATCAGATTCAACCATTATCCCATTGGGAGGGGGATCCTAGCTCCCCCCCCCCCCCAGTCACACTGTTGAAGTTCAGAGGCAGAAAACAGTAGCTTTTATTCATCTGAATTATTCACCTGACTTTTCTGGCCTTTCTTTGAAATAAATAAGTCTCCAAACAGATGTATTAAATGACAAACCTGATTTCAACTTCCCTCTTCAAAAAATCTACCCAGATTTTGAATCCACCACCACTGATGGCAAAACTAGCAGAAAATTCTGCAGCACTAGCATTAACTATAATTAACAGAGTTATTATAATTTGTGAACGTCACTTACATTTTCTCCATCTAGCTAGAGATTGGTAGATCTGTTCCCAGCTCATCCTGCATCTGTTCCAATGTATCATAATAAGAATATTTCTCAGGCATCCCTAAAATTATTTGTTTTAATTTTAAATATTTGACAGCTTTGAAAGAGTATTCATAGATATTAGGATTCTGGATTCTGTTTCAGAAAATTCCTTGGAGCACATGTGGGAATGTAATTTACATCTGTCTGTAACTTCTTAAAGCAGCCTTGTCTTTCACTGAAATCACAAGTAACTTTCTGCACTCATGTAAAAAAAAAAAGACCAAACTCCTTCAGTGAACAAAATAATAGAATTGAAGAGTTGATGGTTTAATCTACAATAGTGTTGGATTTCAATACTGTTCACGGCAAGAAAAATTCCAGGCACTCAGGGTTTTGGGCTTTTAGAAAGACAGTCTGTGATCATTTTTGGAAATAATATTTTCCCCTCTCTTCTTCAATTTCCATATCACTACCATCCCATCGAGAAAATAGTTGGAAAAACAGCTTGAAGGAAATGTATTGTCTACTAAAGCCATGCCTTTCAGGTAGCATTCTGAATGTGCACAGAAATTATAACCCAGATAATCAAGATTTAACTGGATTACAAACAACATTTCTGTTAAGTTTGGGTAATGAGAGGCTGGACCAGAGCATTAGTGCAACAAATACTTTATTATAACAATAAAGGACTGACCGTGCTTGCCAAGCCTGGAACTGGCTCGCAGCGATCAGCAACTGGTTGGACCCCGCAGCCTGCTTTTATAGCTGGCTGCTGGGGAGAACCAACCAATGAGCGAGGGGGAAAACCGCCCCCGCAATGTGAACGGACCTGAGTGGGAACTCCTAGAGTTCCAGGGACATAACACCCCTTTCCCCCAGATGCGAACACGCATAGTCTTTGAGGTAGGCAGGAGGTTTATGCTGGCGCCCAGAACGGCGCAGCTCTGGTGGGTTGTCTGTCAGTTCAGAGTCTGTAGGGGAAGGCAGAATCGGTAGAGTGTCACTAACGCGCCCCTCGGTTCGGGTTGGCTCGGGACTCGTAGGGCTGGTCACTGGGGACGTGCTCCCATTGACTGGTTCGGACTGGTCAGCCATCTGGATGTCGCTGTCCGTGTCCGGATTCCCTGGAACGGCTGCTGGTGTAAGCAGGTCACTGGGACTGATGCTGATGTGGGGTTGATGCTGAGGCCTCGCTCCGGTTTGTAATTCTGGGTCACTGCTGACGAGGGTGATGTGACGCCTTCACAGCTGGTCCAGGTGCCTTCTCCATATTCGGCCGTCCTCCAGTCTGACTCGATATGACCTGGATCCGGTGATGGCCACGATCTCGCCCGGGATCCACAGAGGGTCTCCAGCGAAGTTCCTCGCGAATACGGGTTCCTGTAAGATAAAATGTCTAACCCCCGATGTGGAAGCGAGGGGAGAGTCAGGGCAGTAATGTGGGTGAAGTCTGTCCAATACAGTCCTCAGGTGCCTGCCCATCAGGAGCTCAGCTGGGGACTTATTGGTGACTGAGCACGGAGTTGAGTGCTGGCTCATCAGGAAACGCGAGAGTTTGTGGTGCCAGTCATCCTTGCTGAACCTAGCTAGGGCTTCTTTAGTGGTCCTAACGGCTCTTTCAGCCAATCCGTTACTGGCAGGATGAAATGGGGCCGTGAAGATGTGGCGGATGCCCAGGTTGGCAGCGAAACGGCTGAACTCGGCTGATGCGAACTGTGGGCCATTGTCGGAAACAATGGAGTCAGGCAGCCCGTGTGTTACAAACAGGCGAGTTAGTACCTTGGTAATCACTAGTGTGGTGGTCGTGGATAGTTGTGCCACGTCAATCCATTTAGAGTAGGAGTCCACGACCACTAGGAACATTTTCCCATGCAATGGGCCGGCTAGGTCGATGTGAATTCTGGACCACGGAGCGCTGGCGCTTTCCCACTTAGTAGGGGTGGCAATAGGAGGAGCTGGACAGGATTCCTGGCAGGGATTTCAGGAGCTTACCCATCTGATGATGTCCTCGTCGAGGCCCGGCCACCATACGTAGCTGCGTGCTAATGCCTTCATTCTGACGATGCCAGGGTGCCCCTCGTGCAACGCCTCCAGAACTTGGGTACGCAGTGAGGTCGGGATGACCACTCGAGTGCCCCACAGCAGACAGCCCTGCAAACTGGATAATTCCTGCAGGCGGGTCTTGAAAGGTGTAAATTTGTTTTCAACATCACCGCCCAGCCACCCCCTCCTCACCCAGTCCAGTACCTGGGCGATTGTTTTGTCTGCCTTGGTTTTGGCAGCAATGTCAAGGGCAGTGATGGGGAGGTCCAATTGGGTGACCTCAAAGATAGCGTGGACAGGAGCAGGGTCTTCGGCTGGAGCAGGCAAGGGGCAGTGGCTGAGAGCGTCTGCGTGGGACAATGTTTTACCTGGGCGGTGTATGAGTCTATACGAGTATGCCGCTAGGAAAAGGGTCCATCTCGTCATTCTAGGAGAGAGGACTTGAGGGGTCTGTTTGTCCCCAGCTAGTAGACCCAGGAGAGGCTTATGATCCGTGACCAGCTCGAAAAAGTGGCCAAAGAGAAATTCGTGAAATTTCTTCACTGCTGCAACAGCTGCTAGAGCTTCCTTATCGATCTGGCTATAATTGCGCTCTGTTGCAGAGAGCGTCCTGGAGAAAAAAGCGATGGGAGCCTCGGAGCCATTGGGGAGCCTGTGGCTTAATACTGCCCCAATTCCAAAAGGGGATGCGTCTGCTGCTAGCACTAATGGAAGGTTGGGGTCGAACTGAATAAGGACCGCCTCTGACATGAGTAGTGATTTGACGGCGCGAAAAGCGGAGTCTTCTTTGTGACCCCAGTGCCAAGGCGATTTTTTATCCAACAGTCTGTGCAGGGGTTCTGCCACTGATGCTTTATGGGGCAGGAAGGACGCGTAAAAGTTCAATAGCCCCAAGAAGGCCTGCAGTTCAGTTTTGGAGGTTGGAGTGGGTGCCTCGTGAATTGCCTTAACCTTGGACTCCAGGGGGTGAATGCCTGAGGCGTCAATTTTATAACCCAGAAAGTCCACCTGTCTAGTGGCAATGGCACATTTTTCTTTTTTTAATTTGAGGCCATGCTGTCTGAACCTCTCTAATACTGCTCGAACTCTCTGGAAGAGTTGGGGTCTGTCCCTGGCCGAGACTAAGATGTCGTCGAAGTAGGGTACTACACCAGGGAGGCCCTGCAAAATCCGCTCCATGAGGGATTGAAAAATGCCTGGGGCAACACTTACGCCAAATTGGAGACGCTTGCACCGGAAAGCACCCCTGTGGGTGACAATGGTCTGGAGTTCCGCTGTTTGGCTGTCAACAGGGAACTGTTGATACGCTTGAGACATGTCCAATTTGGCAAAAATGCTGCCAGGTTCAAAAGTGTGTAATAAATGCTGAATGACGGGCACTGGGTAAGCGCTAACTTGTAAAAACTTATTAATTGTGGTCTTGTAGTCCGAGCAAATTCTCAGGCTACCGTCTTTTTTGAGGGGTGTGACAATGGGCGTCTCCCATTTGGCGAAATCTGTTGGCTCAATGACCCCTTGTTTTAATAGTTTATCCAATTCTGCATCTAGTTTTGGCCGAATAGCGAATGGGACTCTACGCGGTTTTAGCCTGATTGGGACTGCCTGGGGGTCGACTGAGAATGAGATAGGGGTACCGTTATAACACCCCAGCTCATCGCTGAATACATCTGAGTAATCAGCGAATAAGGAGTCAGTGTCAGAGGTTGAGACAGCATGGACTCCTGTTAGCCCTAGGCCGAGATGGGGAAACCAATCGAGCCCCAAGAGTGTGGGGAGATTGCCGTTAACTACCACTAGAGGTAGGTGACCTTTGAAAGCTTTAAAATTGACAAGGAACTTGCCTCTGCCGATTACAGGAATGACCTTCCCCTGGTAGTCCTTCAGGCTAAACTGGCACTTCTGGAGCCGGCTTGTTGATAGACTGGGCTGTAGCCTCTTGAGGGTGCTCCACGAGATAATTGAGAGCGCTGACCCTGTGTCAACCTCCATGCGACACGGTTTACCTTCTAACAAAACGGAGAGAGAGATTTTACTAATGGTATGGCAAGTGTGCTTGGCATGGTGGTGAGTGCGACAGTTCAATATTTGCCTCTGAGGTCCAGAATGTGAGAAGGGAGGGTGCCTTTGTGCCGAGTTTTGAGAGGCTTGGCAGACTCTCGCGATGTGCCCCCTTTTGTGGCAGATGTTGCAGGTGGCTCCTTTGAATTTGCAGGCGGCCCTCGGATGAGATCCACCACAGGATAGGCACAGGGTGATGTGCTTGGGTGGACTGATGTTTTCTTGCTTGGCTCCTACCTGCGGATGTCTGGCGTTGGTGAGGCGGTGGATGTCGGTTTCATCACTAGGGGCTTCCTCTACTACCACCTCCTCGGAGTGGACTGGAACTGTCGTTAGCTTGGAAGTTGGACCATGGATTTCGGTGGCTGAGTGTGCTGCCAGTTCTGCTGCCAGGGCCTCCTCGACGGCTTGTGCGAGGTTGAGGTCCTTCTTAGCGAGTAAGCACCTTTGGAGGTGGAGATCCTTGACCCCGCAGACTAGTTGATCGAGGAGCATGTCCTCCAGGTAGGTTCCAAACCCACAATGGAGTGCTGCGGTCCTGAGGGCGGCCATGTACTGGTTGATGGTCTCTTTGTCTGATTGCTTCCTCATACGGAAGGTGAATCGCCTGGCAATCTGTGAAGGTCTGGGAGAATAGTGGTTAGTAAGGATTTCTAACAGTTCAGACCATGGAACATTTTTTAACTCACGTGGAGCCACGAGTGCTGTGGCAGTGTCAAAGACGATGACTCCACAGTAGATCAGGAAATATGATTTTTTCCGGTGCTCCCCTGCATCAGCCAGCCCAATTGCGTCGATGTAATGGTTAAAGCGGTTCTTGTATGACTCCCACTTCTCCTCATCCGGTTTGAACGCTGGGAAGACTGGATTGGAATTCATAGTGAGGAAATCGGTTGTACAATCTGTGGAAAAAAATCTCTCTGGGGCAGCAGCAGAAGGTTTCTAGTGCCTGTGGCAGGCAAGTGATTTCAGCTCTGGAGAGGCTTTTTCACAATCCTCTCTCTCTCTCTGGGCTAAACACGAGGTAGGCTGCCAGCCGTTGGCAGCGTTTTGAAATTCGCGCCTGCGTGGGCGTCAGTGACTTGACTTACAGCACTGCGCTGTACTTTTTAGGTTTGAAATTCAAATGACAGCCGTTTGAATTTCGCGCCTAAAGAAACGAGCGGCTGCGGCTCGCAGCGCTTCACTTTTCCTGTAGCTGGGCTAACAAGCGGCTACAGACGCTTCTCACTTTCGTTGCTGGCTGACCGCTTTCTCTGGCTGCAGATCAGCGTTCGCTTCTCGTTGCTTGCTGACCGCTCTCTCTGGCTGCGGATCAGCGTTGCTCTTATCGCCGGCCGATCGTTCTCTCTGGCTGCGGATCGGCGGCTAGTGACTCAGCAGTTGCATTGTGCTTCTGGTAGCCATCCCATCCTCGTCGCCAGTGTTAAGTTTGGGTAATGAGAGGCTGGACCAGAGCATTAGTGCAACAAATACTTTATTATAACAATAAAGGACTGACCGTGCTTGCCAAGCCTGGAACTGGCTCGCAGCGATCAGCAACTGGTTGGACCCCGCAGCCTGCTTTTATAGCTGGCTGCTGGGGAGAACCAACCAATGAGCGAGGGGGAAAACCGCCCCCGCAATGTGAACGGACCTGAGTGGGAACTCCTAGAGTTCCAGGGACATAACAATTTCCTCCCCCCATTCCAAGCTGAGTATATTCTGCAGATTTTAAAATTGTACAATTTTGGTATGACATGCTTTTAACTTCATCAATGTAATCAAATAGCATAATCATACAAATTAGCCAAACCAGAGCAGCCTTAATTTATCACCATATCACTAAGAGGGTTTTTTTTTTTTTTTTGAGGGGAGGGGGAGATACAGCATTAATGTTTTAAATATGCATTTTACTTTCTATGGAAATAAATAGAGCTGCAAAAAATATTAGCTGGACTGATTTGTGCTTCCTGTATTTCCAATGGACAGCCTAATAAAACTGAATTAGTATCACATTTTCTTCAAATGCTGCACAGTATGTGACTTTTCAGAAAATAGGATGGGGGCAGGGAGATACATTTTTTTCACAATAAAACAAATGTGAATCATTAAAAATAGAACAGTTCCCAGTATAATCCTACAATCAGAGCCTTCATGATAGGGATTGTTAACATTTTTCACTGGTGAATGCCAAAATTATTATTAATAATAATAATAATAATAATAATAATAATAATAATAATAATAATA
>NW_020769323.1:19886656-19903921 GCF_900518735.1 Pseudonaja textilis
TCTCTCTCTCTCTCTCTCTCTCTCTCTCTCTCTCTCTCTCTCTCTCTCCCCCCCCTTCAGTTAATAGCTCCGGGCAGGCAGCCAAGAACCACTTAACAGTTGCAGCTGGAATGCAGCTGATACACATTGAATCAAGTCAATAAACAACAGAAACTGACAGGATTAGGGCAGGGAAACACATCAATCACCCATCTAGGGATGGGGATTAACCTCTTCCCTTCAGGAAGAAGGACAAGATTAACATTTCCATTATAAAGAGTATTAAGATACTCCCTAGAGTTCACAAGACCTTTTATAGCTGCTGCAGTGTTAGCTATTTCTTGTTTCTTCCTGTGGAAAAGATACAGGAGGGGACAATGATGCAGCTTGATCATACAGGCTATGAATTTAATGCATGTGTGGACCATCCAACTGTATTGATTCTGCTGTGAAGCATCCAATTTAGAACATAGAGAACATAGAATAATAGAGTTGGAAGGGTTAACAGCTTTTGCAGCATGCCCAGGCTTCCAATTAGCACGAGCAGCTGCTTTTAGTTTCCCTCTCAGCTGCTGTATTTGCTTTGGGGTTGACTTTTTTTTTTTTAAAGGGACTTAAAACAGCTTTTAAGTCATTTTCTGCATTGTTTTAGTGGTTTCTGGCACTGTCCTTTTGTGTACTTCCCTCACTCTTTTTGAAAGCCTCTAGTAATGAGCAGCCAGAAGACAAGCTATTCCATTGGTTGATTGGTCTCACCCTTAGGAAATTTCTCCTTAGCTTCTTCTCTTTGGTTAGTTTCCATCCATTGTTTCTTGTTGTACCTTTTGGTGTTTTGGAAAATAGATTGACTCTGCCTTATGCCTCTTTTCTAATTAACAATATTCTCATTTGAGCTGAGAATGGGACCTGAACTCATGATTTCCTACTTTCTATTTTAGTGCTTCAACCACTAGACCAAACTGGCTCTCTTTAGTTAGTACTGGAGTTTTACTTCCTGATTCATAAGAATAGAATAGACTAACAGAATTGGAAAGGACCTTGGAGGTCAGCTAGTCCAACCCTCTGCTTAAGCAGGAAACCATACACCACTCCAGACAAATGGTTATCCAATCTCTTCTTAAAAACTTCCAGTGTTGGAGGAATTTACAACTACTGGGAGCAAGTTTTTCCACTCATTAATTGTTCTGTTAGGAAATTGGAGGGGCTCCCACAAAAATGAGGGAGTCAATCTATTTTCTAAAGCACCAAAAGGCACAACAAGAAACAATAGATGGAAATTAACCAAAGAGAGAAGCAACCTGGGACTAAAGAGAAATTTCCTAAGGGAGAGACCAATCAAGTTGGCCACGCCCACCCAGTCATTAGGGCAGAGAACTGAAGTACTAACAGAAAAACTCCGGGGCTAACTAAAGAGAGTCAGTTTGTTCTAGTGGTTGAGGCACTAGTACAGAAGCAGGAGACCATGAGTTCAAGTCCCATTCTCAGCTCAACTCAGAGAATTGTTAATTAGAAAACCAGTCATAAGAAGGCATAAGCACAGTATTTTTCAGGCTGTAATGTTCTGTATTAATGAAGGCATCATAGAATTTTTCTCAACAACATATTTACATTTTCTTTTTAAAAGTCTCATTATAGAAAGAGCATAATATACCGGGTTATTCCAGTTATTATTACAAAATACTCTGCAGAAAGTGCCTATAACACACACACCCCTTCATATTTTTACAAGTCAACCTACTGAGCAACATTTGAATACCTTTAAAGGCAGAAAGAGGAAACAGACAGCATGGTGTTATCTAGCTTTGATAGTTGTTTTTCTCTGCAATGCTATTTTCATCCCTTCTTTAGTGCTTATATTTCTCTCACCTAGGGCAACTGATTTGGGCAAGGAATATGAAAAGGAAAGAAAAAAAGGGGCATGTGATAATGACTGAAAATGCAACCATGGGAACAGTATCATACACAGTATCATACACTACATCCACTTCGGGAGACATCAAGGTTAGAGAGAAAAGTAAGTCGTCATGGTATAACAAAATGAAGATAGAGCCAGGGTAGTGCAGTGGTTAGAATGCAGTATTGCAAACTAATTCTGCCAACTGCCAGCAGTTCAATTCTCACTGGCTCAAGGTTGGCGCAGCCTTCCATCCTTCCAAGGTCAGTAAAATGAGGACTCAGATATTGAGGGCAATATGCTGACTCTATAAACTGCTTAGACAGGGATATAAAGCACTGTGAAGTGGTATATACATTTAAATGCATAAAAAAATAAGCTTATAATGATGGCTTATAATGATCTCTTGCATGTATTCTGAATAAAAAATAATGACTCAGGCTTTTTAGCAACCTATTTCTTAAGATAGCCTTATCTGATATGGTTATTCTAAAAAATGTAGCAATGGAACAAAGCATTCAGTAGTGACAGGAGTCTCATAAACTTCATTTTTCATCAAATTATCAGAAAAAAAAATAAAATTTATGAAAGAAAGGAGTCATACATTTTGTACCTTTTGATTAATAGATTGCATGTCATCAAGTCATTGTTGACTATTAGAGATCATATAGATAGATTTTCTCCATGGTAATCACTTGCTGCCGATTATCCTTTTCTTCTCTTTCCTTTCACCTTTTCTCAGAATTAGAGGCTTCTTCAGAGAGCATAGTCTTCTCATAATGTGTCCAAAATAGGATAATTTCAACCTGGTCATTTGTGCTTCCAGTGAGATGATTTAGCAGAATCATATAGAGGTTCTTCTATGATCTAGTTCAAAATTTAAAGTGTATCTTTATGATGAGACAGATTCTACCCACACAGCTCTCATTGTGCAGCTTCACTGAATATATGAAATACATACACACTTCTGAGTGTACTTAATCCCAGCCTGATTTCTGGTCTGGGATTTACAAGAACAATATTGCATGTTTCTCTCATTCATTGCATGGCACATAGTTTCATTTTATCTGTTTCTTGTCCATTTATTTGAAGGTGAAATCCAGGCAATCTTCTGTTCCTTCTAATAATTTTTTCTAATTCCATAAAATTTTATTCAGTTTTTCTAAAGGTCAGTTTTACCAGACAGACTAGACAAATAAGGTCATTGATTTGGGCTGATTTCTTCATGCAGAGAAGCTCCATCAATTTTATTGCTTTGTTCCCTCATCATCCATCTCCAGCTGGCAATGACAGAAATTGTTCTTCAGTTAATACTGACCAGTTTGAGTGTATTGGCTGGAGCTAATAGGGACTTTGAGACCAAATTATTTAAAGGGAACTAGGTTGCCTGTGACCATAGTCATGTAATAACATTAATTTTCATAAATACTCTTGAAAAGGATTGAGCAAACTGTCCTATCTATAGATGGTCATTTTAGTCTGATTGGCATTAATAGAAATAACTGCATCCAGTTTGGTTGCCATGATGTAAAAAAAGATGTTTTTGATTCTAGAAAGAGTGCAGAGAAGAGCAACAAAGATGATTAGGGGACTGGAGGCTAAATCATATATAGAGCAGTTGCTGTAACTGTATGTCTAGTTTAATGAAAAGAAAGACTGAGGTAAACTGATATCAGTATTCCAATATCTCAGGGGCTGCCACAAAGAAGAGGGAATCAAGCTATTCTCCAAAGCACTTGAAGGTAGGCAAGAAGCAATGGATGGAAACTAATCAAGGAGAGAACCAATCTAGAACCAAGGAGAAATTTCCTGACAAAACAATTAATCAGTGAAACAACTTGCTCCCAGAAGTTGTGGATGCTCCAACACTGAAAGTTTTTAAGAAGAGACTGGAGAAGAATTTTTCTGAAATGGTGTAGGGTTTCCTGCTTAAGCAGAGGGTTGGACTTGAAGACCTCCAAGGTCCCTTCCAACTCTGTTATTCTGTGATTCTGTTATTCAATGAGACCAAAACGACATCCTAGAGATAGGACAGCTTTGCTCAAACCTTTTCAAGAATATGAGCACAAAGGATCAGGTTAAAATTATCTTATTTCTAAAAATCCTCCAGGCAGATAGAATGACAAGGTTAACTGGCTTGATGCGTTTAGAGTGGACCAGTTTAGGAGAAGGATAAAGCAATCTTGATGCAGAATAAGATGCCAGAAGCCTGCCTCTTTCTTTGTATCTTTGAACATTTTCAGTTCAACTTTTCTGAACTGCAACCATCCCAATAATTTTGTGAGCATCTGATTAGTCCGTTTGAATGGACTATGGGTGTCTTGCTCAAATTAGCCATTGGTATGAATTAACTGGAAAAAGTACTGCTGTAGTTTATCGTTCGACTTAAGGCACAAACACCACTAGCACAATCATGTAAAAATAATTTCTTATGGTTATGAAATATATGATGAGACACTCGCTGTGTTGTGGTTCAGTTAGCATAAATCAACATATAGCTAATAGCTGTGTTATCGTGAAAACAAATGAAAAATCCTAAAATTAGTTAGCTCATTAATATGTGTTAATAGGAATACATTAAGCCAATTATGTGGCACCAAAAATAAAATGAAAAGCATTATATATTTGTTTCCAAATTTTATGAATTAACACAGTACAGTATCTTTATTATTGCTACTATAAAATACAAGCCTTGTCTAATGAAATAATTACAAAGAGGAGAGTGGATTGGATGTTGAAATAGTAATTAAGCAACACTTATTTGCAAAATGGTATTGTCTTGTTCTGGTTAATACATTTTAAGTCATGAACCTTTTGCTAATAGCACTTTCTAGATAAATAGCAAGTCCATGAGAACGAACAAAAAAAAATAGCTACAAAAATGTATTGCCAGTCTGCTTACAACATAAGTACAATTGTAACCATTGGCCCAATAAATCCTCAACTTACGACCACAATTGGGAACCAGAATTTCCAAGGTGGTTCAGGGGTGGGATTCAAATTTTGTAACAACCGGTTCTGTAAGCGTGGCTTAGGTGGTAGCCGTGGCTTGGGGTCATGTGACTGGGTGGACATGGCTTGGTGGTCATGTTAATGGCTGGGTGTGGTGAACTCAATATCACTATAGCACACATCAATAGCAATATCAATAGTACGCATCTCCTCACCTGGCCTCTTATGACCATGGGGATGATGCAACAGTCGTAAGTGTGAAAAATTGTCATAAGTCACTTTTTTCAGTGCCATTGTAACTTTGAATGGTCACTCCATACAAGCAAAGTACCAGCAAAGGAGGGGAAAAAAATTTCAGAGATGTTCCAGAGACAGGAAGTCTAGTCCTGCCAAGAATGTAATAAGGGTTAATGGAGAGGCAGTTTCTGTAAGCAACACCAGAATGTTTCCTTCCTGCCTTCCTTACAGGATTAGGCCCGTAATTTATTCTAACAACCAGTTCTCCAAACTGCTTAGAATGTTAACAACCGGTTCTAGCGAATAGGTGCGAACTGGTAGAATCCCACCCCTGAGGTGGTTGTTAAGGAAGTCATGCCCAATTTTGCAACCCCTTTTTGCCATGAGTGTTAAGGAAATTACTGTCATTGTTAAGATAACCCAGCTTCCCCCATTGACTTTACCTGTCAGAAGCCAGATACGAAAGCCACAAATGGTGATCGCATGAACCTGGGATCTGCAATTGTATGTGCTAGTTGCCAAGTGCCTAAATTTTGATCACGTGACTGGGGTGATGCTGCAACGGAACGTATTATAAATATAGGTCGCTTTTTTCTGCTCTGGGGTACGTTTGAACAGTTAGTAAATGAATAATTATAAATAAAGGACTACCTAAAATTAATAATCATCAGTGCAGTAAAACTCTGTACCTTCAGCAACAATAACCTATTCTATGGCAAACCCCTTTGTCACATTCCAAACAAATATGTTGAGAATTTTTCTGTCCCATGCTAGCACAATACATTATACACATACGGACACACACACGCACACACACGAGTGTATCATACTAAATCTATGAAATTTTAGTGAATTCATCCCTAATAAAACATGAATTTGCCTGAAAGTGTGGTAAGTCACAAAGCTTGTATGTGAGATTTGAACATAAGGTTGTAAGTTGTTGCTCATATCTTGCCAAGGTATTGGAGGTATCCCCTGATTTGCTAGTTTTCTGAGTTCTGGGAATTTTTAATTTGGAGAAGCATTCAAGCAATGTATTTTTTGATCAACTTTGTGAAGTTATATACTTGAATTACAACATGTCCTTTCCCCTTAAATAAATCGCTCTTTGGGAAAAAGAAAGAAAAACAGCTGTAGCTGCAGATTAAACTAAAGCAAATGAACATTGGTGCAAGCACCCAAATAACATTGCTGTTTAAGATCTGAAACACCTTAGAATTCTGGGGACTTTTTAAGTTGATGAATCAAATGCATTTCCGTGTCCTGATATGATGTTACTATTTATTTATTTGTTTGTTTGTTTATTTATTTATTTATTAAACTTCAATATCGACAAGACATTTGAATTATTAGTAATTGCATAACAATTAATATATGTTTCTTACTTCAAGGATGGCCTGCTTAGGAAAAAAAAGAGGTCATTTAATAGATTCTGTCAGAGTTCATTTTTAACCATCTAGAAAATAACAGAAACTATGATTCTTGGGTAAACTCTGTCTTATTAAAGACTGCAAAAGATTTTTTTTCCTCTTCCAAGATAGTATAATATAATTTAGATTATTCATTTGTTTCCATTAGAATGTAAATATCTTCTTGCAATAAATTCCTAGACACAGAGCAAATAGCTTTTCAGTAATGCAATCACCAAGAGGTTACTGAAGAGTTAGAAGCAGGAAAAGAAAAATAGCCTACTTAATTCTAGGAGTGTGCACAAATCCCTCTGTTTTACTCAACTCATTTTAATTTTCAAGATTTATTTTGTTGTGTTAATGATTGAGCACTATTGTTTTTAAAATTCTTCATTCACTGGATTTAAACTCCACACATTCCTTGCAGTTATTTGGTTGGTTCTCTCTGCTTTGTGTATGTGAGTGTGTGTCTGTGATTTGTATACAGCATGTTATTTTTCATGATCTGATCATGTTCCTATAGAGAAACAGGATGATTGTACTGAAGGTTTGGTGCAAACTGATAGAACTTTGATATGAGGTTGCATGGCAGAGTAAAATCTGGTGACAAATGTCTTCAACTATTGGAAATTAAGATCAGGAGCAGGAAGATATAAAACTATAGGAAGAGCAATCAGAAGATTAAATCTATTAAATTAATAATTTAAGTCAAGATCAGTTGTTCCTACAGAGGAAAAATACCTTGGAGCCAGTAAAGAAATTAGAATTTGGGCTCTGGATCAAAAAACCAAGAGACAGAAAATAAAACCCAGAAGTTAGGAACTATCCTAAAATGGCATAGCTGGGGCCAAGACAGAATTATCTGGTGAAGAGAAAATTGTGGATAGAAAAAATGATCAATCTGGGCCCATGTCTGGGATGCAGAAAGAAGGAAAAAGTCACCACCTTATCATTCAAATAGAATGAAAGAGAATGTGGAAGAAACAAGAGCAAGAGAGTATTGAGGAATACACAAGATGAGTTTTCTCATTAGATGCAGCCATCAGGAAAAGAGAAATAGTTTGGGTTTCAAAAGAATCAGGAATATTGGTTGGAAATATGCAATTAATGGAGAGGGAGAAAGAGTGAGATGGCAGTTTTTCATTTGAAAGGAATCTGCCAAGTGAATTAATTTGACAGGGGGGGTGGGGACTGAGCCTGGAAGAGCCATGAGGAGAAGTGGGCTGGATTGGACAGACCAGGATGGAGGAGATCCAATCCATAAGTAGAAATCAAGCTACTTAGTGGAGGAGATTGAAAAAAAAAACACCTGCTGAACATCTTTGCCTTATGCAAGGGAGTCTATCACAGTGTTTCTCAGCCCTAGCGACTAAGATATGCGGAGTTCAACTCCCAGAATTTCTCCATCAGCATGCTGACTAGGGAACTCTGGGAACTGAAGTCCACATATCTTAAGTTCAGAAAAGCTGGATGAAAGAATTTGCTTGTTTAAATATGTTCTTTGCCTTCGAAACTTACTGCAGTTTTGAGGAGATTGTTTAGCCTAGTCTAGTCTAGATTAGTCTAGTGTCTGTGTGTGTGTTCGTGTGTAAAAGAAAAGAAGATTTTCTAATTCTTCAAAAAGCCTACTATTCAGAGTGCAATTTACGACCTGCTGAGCTGCCCAGACAGCTGAGCAGCACTGCGTGTGGGTGTGCAGCGGTTGGGAAAACCCTTTTTTTACTGCTTTTTCAAATGCAGCTGTGCCACGCAAAGCAACTGCGGTTGAAAAAGCAGGAAATAAAGGACAGGTAAGAGCCCGGGTGGGCGGGTGAGCCAAAACAGCAGCAGACATAGAACCGGTTCTGTGTATGCTCTCTGTTTGCTGCTTTTCAGAGCAACCGGTTCTACAGAAGTGGACAGAGCTGGTAGAATCCCACCCCTGCTATACAGTATAAATCATTTTGCAAAAAGTAAAAAGTGTATCAGTGCCTTAGGGTGTGTATATGTGTGCGTGTGTGTATGCCACATTATGACTCTTTGCTCTATGATATTTTGGAATGAAATTCTCAGCATGAGTCTGTTTTGAGAAAGATTGCCTCCTCTATCTCCATTGCTTTGGTTTAAAGAGGATAATTTAATAAATGAAACAGGAAAGTAATCTTTGAAAAGAGCTCTTTTGTGGCCTGGATTTACTTTTCCACACAATCATCATGCCATAGTCAAAATTTCCTTCTGTGCTTCCTTAATGCTTCTTTCCAAGTTTTGAGTTTTGCGGTGAGGCAGTCTGAGTTGATAGTGATGCTAAGTTTAAGGAAATCTATGTCTACAACACAATTTAGGTCTCAAAAAACTGTAATCATGACTTTCTTTGCCAAAGTCTGGGGAATTTTTTTTTCATCTGGCGAAGCTTTGTGATGATATTCCATGGACCTACTCTTTGTGTCTGGATCATAATGATGAGCCCACGTTCATCAGCTGTCACAATGCTATGAAGAAATTCCTCACTTTCATTTTCATGGAAAGACAATAATTGCTGATAATTTTCAAATTCTGAAACTTTTACCTCTGCCATCAGCATGCAAGAATACATCTTGCACAAACCTTACAATATTAACATCAATAATGTGATTCATGTGTTCCTGTGAAATAGACCAAGCTTGACAGCAATGTTCTTTTGCTGTCCTTAATTTTTCTCATGTGGACTTTATTAACAGCCATCCACTTCCTTCTTCATCACGGAAATAAGTTCTTCCTGGTTCACCATCTTTTCTTTTTTATGTTTTTGTTATTTATGTTATCTTGTTTTTGCTTAACATCACACAATCAGCACAATCATATAAGAAACTTGCATTCAGGATTTCAATTGGAGGAATTCCTTTGGCAGTCAAAGACTCACTCAGGCTCCATCACAAACAATAGAAATACACAGGTTCTGCAGGTTTACACGGGTTGGGGCGATCCTCTAGTTAAGATTCTGTGCAGTTTGGTGAACCTGCAAATGCCACCCCTGGCTGGCTTCGCCCACCCCTCCCATCCCCAGAGTCCCCACATTGCTCGTTTTGGATGCCAGTTAAGTACAGGGCATGCATGGAGGCTCAGGGAGAGTGAAAAACAGGCATCCCAGAAGTTCCAGAAAGCTGGAAACAGGCCCATTTCCAGCCTCTGGAGGACCTCTGGAGCCCAGGGAGGTTATTTTCGCCCTCCTGGAAGCTCAAGGAAAGCCTCCGGAGCCCGGGGAGGGTGAAAACACTCCCCTGCCATGGTGCAGGAGGCCAACTAGGCCACGTCCACTATAGCCACGCCCACCCAGGAACCAGGCAGAGAACAAGTTGCTAATATGTTTGAAGCCCCAGTAACACACTCTTCTCACAGCAAGTTCCTACCACCTGAAGTGAAAGAATGAACACTAACATATCTGTCACAGCTTCTAGATTGTCAGTACTGTCATCTATTAGAGAATTAAAACATTAGAGGCTGTGTTTCTCATTCCATTCTTGTACTTGGAGAAAGCTGGTAGAAAGTACAACTTTTGACATAGAGGTGTCTCATGCAAAAATATATATATGTCATTTTCATTAGCTTAAGATGACCTGCTGTAGCCCTGTGATATCACAGTGACTATACATAGTTGGTGGGTGGGAAGGAGAAGTGCCAGGAAAATCTCAGTCTTTTAGATTGGAATTGGCAAGTAGAGGGTGTGCTGTCCAGACAGTTTAGAGTTAGTTAGGATTTGAGAGCTGTCCCCTTAAGGGAATGCATCATGGTAAATGTAGTTAAGGTATCCTGAGAAATGTAGTCCATGTCATGTGGTCACATCTGTAATCCTGATTGGTCACTAAATTGACCCTTGTTGGGTTGGGGGAGGCTCTCTCACTCTTGCCTGAAACCACCACACCATGCAGTCGCTTCAGTCATCATGGGGTTGAGACTTTATTATCTTTCTACACCACAACAGATCATGCGACAAGGTCTATTTCTTCATCCCAGTTATCAACTTCTACCTGGCTCAAAGGCCCCGAGTTCTTGTGGTATACAGACGCCTTGGAGCCAGGGAAACCTGGTTTGTATGAACTCCTAGATCCAGATAATGATGGCGACATTCGACTGCAGTCAAGGAGATAGAACTGGTCGTCCCTCTGGTCATCTGCCTGGCAACGATGGTAGAATGTGAGAAGGAAGTCCCCTTAAAACCTGCTTGTTTGAATGTTTCTCCCGATGGAAACCTTTCATACTGGGAATGACTGTGGTTGTCTGCACAGTCGTCTGTCTCCTCGGTCATCGGAAAGGCTTCAAGTCATACTTCCCAGACCACTATACTTATGCTGAGAGATGAATATTGAGAAGTGTACAACAAGAGGCATATCCAGCAGAATACAGTTGCCTGAGTGCAGGGAAACCCATACCACAATCTAGTCCATTTCTGAGACTGACTCCATACCTTGACAAGCAGGAGGTACTTCACGTAGCAGAAATGGACTCATACACCAAGCACTCCATCATCCTTCCTGCTAACCAACATGGAACGAGGCTGTTAGTACAAAACTACCACGAGGCAATCCATCATCAAGGCCGCCACATCATGGAAGATGCCCTCAGAGTGAATGGACTCTGTATCATAGGCGCCAAAAGATATATTACAACTGTTCTGCAGTCTTGCTTACGTTGTCGCAAACAAAGGGGTCATACTCTACACCAAATGATGGCTGACCTACCACCCGAGCACCTGAGTTCCAAACCACCATTCACCAATGTAGGCCTCGATGTATTTGGCCCTTGGTCTGTGTCTGCCCAATGGACCAGGGGCAATCAAGCTAACAGCAAATGATGGGCAGTACTCTTCACTTGTCTCAGCATTCGAGCGATCCATATTGAAGTCATCGAATCTATGGACACCTCTTGCTTCATCAATGCCCTGAGAAGGTTTCAAGCCTACAGAGGCCCAGTCAAGGTATTCAGATCTGACTATGGAATGAAGTTTGTAGGCACTTGTAAAGAACTACAGATAGATGATGGCATTCACCCTGACTCGCCGATCGACGGCTACCTTAAAGCCAACAAATGCAGATGGATATTTAATCCTCCTCACGCATCTCACATGGGAGGAGCGTGGGAACGCATGATTGGAATAGCTCATAGAAACTTAGATTCCATGTTGGTGAAAGCACCTAAACTGACACATGAGACTCTTTCTACCCTCATGGCAGAAGTCACGGCCACCACCAATGGCCAACCTTTCGTTCTGGTCTCTTCAGAGCTTGAGAATCCAGCTATTCTCATTCCAGCTGCCTTACTAACACAGAAGATGAGTGATTGGCTTGCACCGTTAGGAAACTTTGATTCTGAGGACTTGTACAAGCAACAATGGAGACAAGTTCAACAGCTTGCCAACACCTTTTGGAACCATTGGAAGCAAGAGTACCTGTCTTCCCTATAAGACCACCATAAATGAAAGACCAAAGAACTGAACCTCAAAGAGGGAGACCTCGTCTTGCTGAAAAACAAGGATGTGCATTGGAATGCATAGCCTATGGGACTATTGCTATTTACTGTTTCCTTTAGTTATATAGCTAACTGTTTATTTTAGTTATATAGTTATCTGCTATTCAGTTAGTATCACTCTTTACTGTTTATCTAAGTTAATTGCTCTTTGCTTAGTGGAATTTATAATTCCAGGGGGGGAATGTACTGTCCCAACAGTTTAGAGCAGGGTTGCCATCTGGCCGTTTTTCCGGCCAAATTCGAGAAATCTGGCAGTATTTCTATCTGCTTGGCCGTGAAAAAAATGATGTCTCCGGCCAAATTTATTTGGCCAGAAATTTGGCTGTATGAAAGTTGCTTGGCCGGGAAATTGGCCAGATCTCTCCTTCCCTTGCGCATACGCGTCATCATGAGCAAAAGGAGGACAAGCGCATCCTCTCAGTTCTCCGACACGCCTGCTTCCTCTCAACTCCCGACACACACCCCTTCGGGACCTTGGCACCTGGCCACGCCCCCTTCCCGCCTGTGACCTGAGCAGGGGCGGCTCCTCCTCCATCAACACCACACCCATTCCTATTATGGCTTGTTCCAACGCCACGCCCCTGAGCTTCCCCACCCATCCTGAGCTCTCCTTCCCTTGCACATGCGCGTCACCATGAGCAAAAGGAGGACAAGCATATCCTCTGGCGCTCTCCTTCCCTCACACATGCGTGTCACCATGAGCAAAAAATAATTTGGCCGAATTTGGCCATATTTTGACTTGAGTTTGACCACAGAGCCAAACTGCGATCTGGCAACCCTGGTTTAGAGTTAGTTAGGATTTGAGAGCTGTCCCCTTAAGGGAATGAATCATGGTAAATGTAGTTAAGGTATCCTGGGAAATGTAGCCCATGTCATGTGGTCACATCTGTAATCCTGATTGGTCACTAAATTGACCCTTGTTGGGTTGGGGGAGGTTCCCTCACTCTTGCGTGAAACCACCATACCATTCAGTCACTTCAATCATTATGGTGTTGAGACTTTATTAAATTTCTACAGCACAATTCAGATATGCAAAGGATTGGACATTAAGAAGAACCTCATCGTAAATGTGAGTTGACAGGATGCCTGATGAACCAATAAAAAAGACTTTGTATGGATGCTTTGTGGAGTTGTTCTGTCTGCTTTATGCCATTCAAATATTAATAAGCAGAACATAGGGGAAAAAATGTTTTAGCAGGAACACATTGTTGCAGATGATCTTTACAGAGTGAACCATTTAGTTTATAAAGAAGTGGAACAGAATGAAACAATGTGAACGTAATCAGTAATTCCTTAAAATAAAGACAGCAAAGAAGTAAGATAATAATTCAGATTAATATATTTTGCAAAAACATGTGCAGTTTCTTTATCTGAATACAAGAAATCAGTGCAGCTCCAGAGAATGGATAAAGAGACAAATTAAAACAACAGATGGTCTTGCCATTGAATGAATAAGGATGTTTTTTTTAAAAGAAATCTCTTGACAATTTCATGTACTTCAAGCTTTTTAATTTAATTTCTAGGGAAGAAAACTTATTTTTTTCCTTCTGAGCTGTCGATCTTGGAAATCCCAAAACAATGTACAAGATTTATTAAATGTCCTCCAAGGTGTTTTTCTATTTTCTTTTTGCTGTTTAAAGAAAATAAACAAGGATGTGAACAATAATAATCTTTTTGTAATTCTACGAGTCTTCTAAAGATGAGTGTCTAGATTTCGTTGGAACTGAGAGCAGCTTCTTTTCTATCACATAATTGATTTGGTCTTTGAATACGAAATAATGAAACTTCTGAAGAAAATTGGCATTCTTTACCTTGAAATGCAGAGGGGAAAAAGTGGTGATATATGAAATCAGATCCACACATTTGATAGATGAAAGTGATAAGTCCCATTATGTAAAGCCCTTTACATCACTGTGTAAAGAGAAGGCCATATTGTAGCAAAACACTTCGATGTCTATGCAGTGAGCCATGTGCAGATCTATACATTGGGGAAACAAAACCACTATTTCATAAATGCATGGCACAACACAGGAGAACAAAACCAAATCCAGAAACAAAGGCCACTCTTTTGAAGACAGCAAAGTCCACATTTTGGACAGAGAGGAATGCTGGTTTGAAAGAGGGGTCGAAGAGGCCATCTATGTCAAAATTTAACAGCCGTCTCTCAAAAGAAAGAGAGGGATACAAAATCATCTATTTCCAGTCTACAACACAGTCCTTTCAACAGTTTCAAGAAGACTTCACACCCATTTGTACTACTCAGGTGACCCTGATGACACAGATAAAACTACAGTTGTTCTCACTAAAAGAATGCAAATGACTAGCTGTCTGCAAGGGAGTATAAATCCTTTTATTTCCCACCATCCAGTCAGAGCTGAAGAAGCATCTTAGATAAAAAGCAACATGTCTTCAAGAAAAACCAGAAAGTCCAGTTGCCTCTTGAAAGCACCTTTGGGACAAAACACTATGATATTTTGGTATTCTACATTATCACATACTTAGAGCATCCCATTGCCTGAGAGTTACATGGAAGGTCCTCTGCTGAAGTGGGTCATCTTCAAAAGGACTTCTCTTTCTGATCTAACTGACTGGACACATTCATATTGATAGGGAGAGGTTCTCAAATAGGCAGCTTCTAAATGATTTAAAGTTTAAAGTTCAGGCTTAACATGTGTCTAGTACTGTCTAGTCACTAGTGGAAGATCTTTCTTGCATATCTCACCTCTGGTATTGCCTAACTAACTTCTGGCAGAAGCCATTATAACCTCTCAAATAAGGTATGCTGACTATAGATTAATAAAACACAAGATGATTTTTTTTCAATGTCTATAAAGTCTAGACTGTAAGATTTTTGGGGTCAACATTAACCTATGACTCAAAGCCAACCGCAGAGAGCCAGGCTATAGTCTCTTGATGGCCAAAAGATGCTTAATGGGAGGGGGAGCCAGACTGGTACAGTGGTTAAGTTTCCGGCCTGGAAAACAAGGAGATTGTGAGCTCTAGTCCCACCTTAGGCAGCAAGGGACCAATCAGCCTCTCGCAACCCAACCCACCTCATAGGAAAATGGTTGTGGGAAAAATAGGAGTGTCGACCCTGAAGATGACATATGTGTAGCCATACTTTATATCAGCCTTTATATTTTTTTCTATTAACTTTTAGGTTTCTAATAACTGGATTTAATAATACTTCAGGTTCGCCACTTTCCAACTGTGGAAAGTGGGGGATTGTAAAGATAAAGGGGGAATGTTATGTCTAGGTGGCATTCCTTTCCTGTGGGAATAGATAAGATGCCTGCATCTGGCTGAAGGTGGAGTTTAGGGTCGCTGGACTGTTGGACTGAGAATTGATTGGAGATTATGACTCAGGGAGGAAGTTTTGCACTTTTGCTTTTATTGCATGCAATTCTGGATCCAGTTCAGAATCGGAATTACACCAAGTCCTTCCCAATTTAATGTGTTCCTAATAAATGGATCTGAAAAGGAAGATGGATGCCTTGGACTTTATTTTTTCGGATACACTACATGGAGGCTTAACAAGGAGGAGGAAGGAAAATTAGGTGTGCTTGTTGCCTTGAGTTTCTTATGCAAATAATAAAGATGGGGTAAACATCTAATAAATAAAGTGGGTAGAAAACTGATAAATGGGGCTTTTTCGTATCAATGGGTAGCTAGGATTTTCCATTTTTTTCTGGGGAAGGGAGAAGTTTATTATTACAAATGTGCTGAGATTATTAGTGGGCTTGTTTCACAGATTTTGTGCGTTTTCTTCCTTCCAGTTGGCAGGACACCAGAAGAAAAAGCAATCTGAAAGCTGAGTAGACAGCCCTCACACAACCTAATAATAGAGAGAGTCCACTGCTTTATTGTGTATTGCTATTTTTATTTTTAAAAAATATTTCCTAACATAGAGAAGAAGAAGTAAAAGTAGGCATGAAAAAGTGAGTTGAAATATATGGTTGAAATAATTCATCTTATTCCATTTCTTTTCCCTTCACTCAATTATATGCTACACAATATCATTTTGGGACAATATTTAGATGCTTTGACATAAAAGAGAGATTCTTTGGCTGTTTGTATAGAATGCCAGAACAGTGTGTTATACCAATAAAACAGTATTGTGTTTTGGACTAGGAAGACATTTATTTTTATTTCCAAAATAAAATCTGTCAGCAAATATTTGGCAGTTACATAGCAGGGATATGTTTTCTCTACATGTGAAACTTTCAATACAATTTCTGATTGGCACTACTCCAGGAAAGTAGTTCTATGTAAATAATAGGTAAATCTTCTATCTTACTTATATACTCAAGAGTTTAATTGTGGCCTATTTTCAGAGAACTGGAATGATAGAACTAATGTTCATTGCTTTTGAGATATAGCCATGGACACTAAGAAATATATAAGGTACGTACATCTTACTTGTTACTTCATAATATTACTTGTTACTTCATAATGTCCACCATACATACACAGAAGCTGCCCTTATTCTGATATATTATGTGACTTTCTTTGTATCTCACTCTTCTAGTCTCAGCTGGTTGGAGGCCTTCTACTGTACTTCTTAAAAATGTTGAGTTTCCAGTCCTTCCTCAGAAATAAGACATAATCCTGCATCTTCTTCCTACAAAAATATTATTGAAAACGTGCTGCTTCCATATGTCCAATTGTATATAGTGGTTAAAGAGTTGGACTATGTTTGCAGAGATCATCAAGTTCATCTTTGTCTTGGAGCCTACTGAGGGATTTTGACCCAGCTTAAACATTCTCATGGAACTGTTTGCAAACTGCCTTGATTTATCTCTAACAGAACACAACACAACACTACAGAATAACAGAGTTGGAAGGGACCTTGGAGGTCTCCTAGTCCAACCCCCTGCTCAGGCAGGAAACCCTATATCGTTTCAGAGAAATGGTTGTCCAATCTCTTCTTTAAAACTTCCAGGATTGGAGCATTCACAACTTCTGGTGTTCCACTGTTTAATTGTTCTGTCAGGAAATTTCTTCTTAGTTCTAGGTTGTTTCTCTCCTTGACTAGTTTCCATCCATTGCTTCTTGTCCTGCCTTCAGGTGCTTTGGAGAATAGATTGACCCTCTCATCTTTGTGGTAGCCCCTCAAATATTGGAACACTGCTATTATGTCTCCCCTAGAGCTTTTTTCACTAGACTGGATATTCCCAATTCCAGCAATCATTCTTTATGTCTAAGCCTAAATCCCCTAATCATCTTTATTACTCTTCACTGCTCTTAAAGAAAAGGTGGAATATAAATCATCATCATCATCATCATCATCATCATCATCATCATCATCATCAT
>NW_020769323.1:19919610-19929846 GCF_900518735.1 Pseudonaja textilis
CCAAATTGTTCTCTATCTTTTTTATAATGGGTTTGTATTTGTGCAAAGGGCCACCATGCTATCTCCTTTCCTTTAATTTGTATTTGATTCCTATTTTTAAGCTCTCCGGTGTCATATAATAAATCTTTATACCTAACAATATTTTCATAATCCAATACATTTGGATGTGTAACTGCTTCCAATGTAGATAGCGACAATGGAACCTTTGGGTAGTGGGTTTTTTTAATCTTTCCGCAGATATTAAACAACACATTTCTTACATAGTGCCTTTGGAAATATGAATGTTGTTTAGATTTTCCATCCCACATGAAGGCGTGCCAGCCAAGTTGGAGATCAAAATCCTCTAATACTAATAACCTTCTATTTTCTAATTTAACCCAATCCTTAAGCCAGTTTACTATAGCAGCATCATAATATAATTCAAAATCTGGGAGGCCAAATCCTCCTTTTTTCTTGTCATCCTGTAATAATTTATATTTCACTCTGGGTTTTTTTCTCTGCCATATAAATTTAGATATACATTTGTTTAATTCTACAAAAAAAAAATCTTTTCCAACTTGACTGGCACTGTCTGAAATAAGAACAACAATTTTGGCAAAATATTCATTTTTACTATTGAAATACATTCTAATAGTGATAATTGCAATTTGACCCAATTATCTAAATCTTTAATTATTTATGTTATAATAGTCATCTTTTTTAATCGACGAACATTTAGCAGTCAACCAGATCCCTAGGTATTTTACTTTATTTACCACCTGCATACCTAATTTATTTGCTAGTTCTTCCTTCTGCTCCTTTGTACAGTTTTTTGTTAATGTTGTAGTTGAGCAATGAGAGGCTTAACCAGGGCATGGGTGCAACAAATACTTTATTAGAGTAATAAAGGACTGAACGTGCTTGCCAAGCCTGGAACTGGCTCAAAGCGATCAGCGACTGGTTGAACCCCGCAGCCTGCTTTTATAGCCGGCTGCTGGGGGAAACCAGCCAATGAGGGACAGCAAATGCCCCCGCAGCGTGAGCGGACCTGGGTGGGAACTCTTGCAAGTTCCAGGGACATAACACCCCTTCCCCCCAGATGCAAACACGCATAGTCATTTAAATAAGCGGGTGGTCTGTGCTGGCGCCCTGAACGGCGCAATTCTGGTGAGCTGTCTGGTAACTCAGAGTCTGTAGTGGCAGGTTGGACCGGTGGGGAATCATGAACTTGCTCATCGGTCTGCGCTGGTTCGGGAGTCGTAGAGCTGGTCGATGGAGATGCGTCCTTGTCTGTTGATTTGGGTAGGTCAGTCATCAGACAGTCATGGTCCGCGTCCAGACTCCCCGGCTCAACTGGAGGAGGTGACGGGTCACCGGTGCTGGGGTTGATGTGTGGTTGATGTAGCGGTCTTGGATTGGTCTGTGCCCAGGCGTCAATGTTGGTGTAGGTACCGTGGCGTCTCCGCAGCTGGTCCAGGTGCCTTTTCCAGATGCGACCATCCCCCAGCCTGACTCGGTACGACCTGGGGCCAGTGATGGCCACGACCTCACCTGGAATCCACAAGGGGTCTCCGGCGTAGTTCCTTGCGAACACCGGTTCCTGTAAGACAAAATGTCTAACCCCCGACGTTGAAGCGAGGGGAGAGTCAGGGCAGTAATTAGGGTGAAGCCTGTCCAACACTGTTCACAGGCGTCTACCCATCAGGAGTTCAGCCGGTGATTTATTTGTGACTGTGCACGGGGTTGAGTGCTGGCTCAGGAAGAAACGTGAGAGTCTGTGGTGCCAGTCTTCCTTGCTGAACCGGGCTAGTGCTTCTTTAGTGGTCCTAACGGCTCTCTCTGCCAACCCATTGCTGGCAGGATGAAAGGGAGCCGTGAAGATGTGGCGAATGCCCAGGTTAGCGGCGAAACGACTGAACTCGGCTGAGGCAAACTGGGGGCCATTGTCGGAAACAATCGAGTCTGGTAACCCGTGTGTTATGAACAGGTGGGTCAACACCTTAGTAACCGCTTGTGTGGTGGTTGTGGATAGTTGGGCCACATCAATCCATTTCGAGTAAGAATCCACGACCACCAGGAACATTTTGCCGTGAATCGGGCCCACCAAGTCAATGTGAATCCTGGACCAAGGTGCACTGGCGCTTTCCCACTTAGTGGGGGAGGCGATTGGAGGGGATGGTCGGGATTCTTGGCAGGGATGGCAAGAGCTTACCCATCTGATGATGTCATCGTCGAGGCCTGGCCACCATACGTAGCTGCGTGCCAGCGCCTTCATCCTGACGATGCCAGGGTGGCCCTCGTGTAGTGCCTCCAAGACTCGGGTGTGCAGTGAGGTCGGGATGACCACTCGGGTGCCCCATAGTAAACAGCCCTGCAAGCTCGACAACTCCTGTTGACGGGTCTTAAAAGGCGTGAATTTGGTTTCAATGTTATTTCCGGGCCACCCCCTCCCCACCCAGTCCAGTTCCTGGGCGATCGTTTTGTCTGCCTTGGATTTGGAGGCGATGTCAAGGGCAGTGATGGGAAGGTCAAGCTGGGTGACCTCGAAGATAGCGTGGACCGGGGCAGGATCTTCAGCTGGAGCAGGCAGGGGGCAGCGGCTGAGGGCGTCTGCGTGGGTTAATGTTTTTCCCGGACGGTGTATGAGTTTATACGAGTACGCTGCTAGGAAAAGGGTCCACCTCGTCATCCTGGGAGATAGCACTTGGGGGGTCTGTTTGTCTCCTGCTAGGAGACCCAGGAGAGGCTTATGATCCGTGACTAGCTCGAAAAAGTGGCCAAAAAGAAATTCATGAAATTTCTTCACTGCTGCGACAGCTGCTAAAGCTTCCTTATCGATTTGACTGTAATTGCGCTCTGTTGCAGAGAGCGTCCTGGAAAAGAAGGCGATGGGGGCCTCGGAGCCATTGGGGAGCCTGTGGCTTAACACTGCCCCAATTCCAAAAGGGGATGCGTCAGCTGCCAGCACTAATGGAAGGTTAGGGTCAAATTGAATAAGGACTGCGTCTGAAGTGAGTAGTGACTTGACTGCGCGAAAAGCGGTATCTTCCTTGTGCCCCCAGTGCCAAGATGATTTTTTATCCAAAAGTTTGTGCAGGGGTTCTGCCACTGATGCTTTATGGGGTAGGAATGATGTGTAAAAATTCAATAATCCTAAAAAGGCCTGCAGTTCTGCTTTGGAGGTTGGTGTGGGTGCCTCGTGAATTGCCTTAACCTTGGACTCCAGGGGGTGAATGCCTGAGGCATCAATTTTATAACCCAGAAAGTCCACCTGTCTAGTGGCAATGGCACATTTTTCCTTTTTTAACTTGAGGCCATGCTGTCTGAACCTCACTAGCACTGCTCGAACTCTCTGGAAGAGTTGGGGTCTGTCCCTGGCCGAGACCAAAATGTCGTCGAAGTAGGGTACTACACCAGGGAGGCCCTGCAATATCCGCTCCATGAGGGATTGGAAAATGCCTGGAGCAACACTTATGCCAAATTGGAGACGCTTGCACCGGAAAGCACCCCTGTGTGTGACAATGGTTTGAAGTTCGGCTGTTTGGTTGTCAACAGGGAACTGTTGATACGCTTGTGACATGTCCAATTTAGCAAAAATGTTGCCAGGTTCAAAAGTGTGCAATAAATGTTGAATGACGGGTTCTGGGTAAGCGCTCACTTGTAAAAAGCGGTTAATTGTGGTTTTGTAGTCTGAGCAAATTCTCAGGCTACCGTCTTTTTTGAGGGGTGTGACAATGGGCATCTCCCATTTGGCGAAATCTGTTGGCTCAATGACCCCTTGTTTTAATAATTTATCCAGTTCCGCATCCAATTTAGGCCGAATGGCGAATGGGACTCTACGAGGTTTCAACCGGATTGGTACTGCTTGGGGGTTGACTGAGAATGAGATAGGGGTGCCGTTATAGCACCCTAGCTCATCGCTGAATACGTCTGAGTAGTCAGCGAATAAGGAGTCAGTGTCAGAGGTTGAGACAGCATGGACTCCTGTTAACCCTAGGCCGAGGTGGGGGAACCAATCAAGTCCCAAGAGGGGAGGGAGGTTGCTGTTAACTACCACTAGAGGTAGGTGGCCTTTGAAAGTTTTAAAATTAACAAGAAACTTGCCTCTGCCGATTACAGGAATGTCCTTCCCCTGGTAGTCCTTCAGATTGAGCTGGCACTTCTGGAGCTGGTTTCTGGATAGTCTGGGCTGTAGTTTCTTGAGGGTGCTCCACGAGATAATTGAGAGCGCTGACCCCGTGTCAACCTCCATACGACAAGGTTTACCTTCTAATAAAACGGAGAGTGAGATTTTACTAATGGCATGGCAAGCGTGCTTAGCATGGTGGCGAGTGCGACAGTTCAATACTTGCCTTTGGGGTCCAGAATGTGAAAAGGAAGGGACCCTTTGTGCCGAGTTGTGAGTGGCTTGGCAGACTCTGGCGATGTGCCCCTTTTTGTGGCAAATGTTGCAGGTGGCTCCCTTGAATTTGCAGGTGGCCCTCGGATGAGATCCACCACAGGATAGGCACAGGGTGATGTGCTTAGGTGGACTGATGCTTTCTTGCTTGGCCCCTACCTGCGGGTGTCTGGCGTGGGCAAGGCGGTGGATGTCGGCCGCATCACTGGGGTCCTCTTCGATGACCACCTCTTCAGAGTGGACGGAAACTGCAATTTGCTTGGAAACAGGACCTTGGATCTCGGTGGCTGAGTGGGCTGCCAGCTCTGCTGCCAGGGCTTCCTCGACGGCTTGAGCGAGGTTGAGATCCTTCCTAGCGAGTAGGCGTCTTTGGAGGTGATGGTCCTTGACCCCGCATACTAGCTGATCGAGGAGCATGTCATC
Source organism: Pseudonaja textilis (assembly GCF_900518735.1). Next base: position 19,924,412 of record NW_020769323.1, read on the forward strand.
TAGGTAGCTCCCAAAACCACAATGGAGTGCTGCAGTCCTGAGGGCAGCCATGTACTGGTTGATGGTTTCTTTGTCTGCTTGCTTCCTCATTCGGAAGGTGAACCGTCTGGCAATCTGTGAGGGTCTAGGAGAATAGTGGTTAGTAAGGATTTCTAACAGTTCTGTCCAGGGAACGTTTTTTAACTCACGTGGAGCCATGAGTGCTGTGGCAGTATCAAAGACGATGGCTCCACAGTAGCTCAGGAAAAATGATTTTTTTCGGTGCTCCCCCGCATCAGCCAGTCCAATGGCGTCGATGTAGTGGTTAAAACGATTCTTGTATGACTCCCATTTCTCCTCATCCGGTTTGAACGATGGGAAGGCTGGGTTGGAGTTCATGTTGAGAATCTAGTGGCTAACTGCTAAGGAATCTCTCTGGGACCACAATGGAGGAAAGAAAAAAAGGCTCTTGCGCTATGGCAGGCAAGTGACTCCAGCTCTGGGAAGGCTCCGCACCTTCCGTTCTCTCTGGGTTTACACGTGGTCAGCTGCAACGGCTGTTTGGCAGCGTTTTAACTTTCGCGCTCCTGGAGAGCGTAGGCGGTGATGGCTTAACCGCTCTGAAAGCGCTTTGAATTTCGCGCCTGCGTAAGTGTCAGTGACTCGGGATTACAGCACCGCGCTGTATCCCTGTTTGAAATTCAACGACAGCCGTTTGAATTTCGCACTCTTAGAATTAAGCGGCTGCAGCTCGCAGCGCTTCACTTTCCTCTGTAGCTTGCTAACAGCGGCTACAGACGCTATTACTTTCGCTTTCTTGCTGACCGAGCTCTCCGGCGGCGTGGCTGCAGCTCAGCAATTCAGTGACTTCAGCAGTTGCGAGTTGCCTCTGGTAGCCATCCCATCCTCGTCGCCAATGTTGTAGTTGAGTAATGAGAGGCTTAACCAGGGCATGGGTGCAACAAATACTTTATTAGAGTAATAAAGGACTGAACGTGCTTGCCAAGCCTGGAACTGGCTCGCAGTGATCAGCGACTGGTTGAACCCCGCAGCCTGCTTTTATAGCTGGCTGCTGGGGAGAACCAGCCAATGAGGGACAGCAAACGCCCCCGCAGCGTGAGCGGACCTGGGTAGGAACTCTTGCAAGTTCCAGGGACATAACAGTTAACACTTTTGTTTTTTCTTTGTTAATTTTTAACCCTGCCACCTTTCCGTATTCTTCTATTTCTCTTAGAAGTATAGGGCTCGCTTCTAAGGGTTTTTCTAATATAAATGTCATATCATCGGTAAATGCCTGGAGTTTATATTCCTCTTTTTTAATTTTTAGTCCTCTGATCTCTTGGTTTTGCCTAATTTGTACTAAAAGAGTCTCTTCTGCCAATACATACAATAGAGGAGCTAGTGGGCAGCCTTGTCTTACTCCCTTATCTTTATGGTATCTGTATTTCCCCCATTTATTAATATCTTTGCAGTTTGCATGTTATAAATTATCTTAATAAATCCTATAAAATTTTCACTAAATTTCATGCCTATCAGTTATTTAATAAGAAAGTTCCAATTAAGATTGTCAAATGCCTTCTGAGTGTCTAAAAATATCAATACCATTGTCTTGGTTGTGTATACTTCATAATATTCTAATATATGGTTCTTGTATTTGTTTTTATTTGCCTATGGGGAAGGAACCCATTCTGATCAGTGTGGATAATACTACTTAATACTCTCTTTAATCTTTCTGCCAATATTGTGGCCATTATTTTGTAATCTATACTTAAAAGTGATATTGGTCTATAGTTTTGAATTTTTTGCGGGTCTGATTGTTCTTTATAGATAAGGGTAATATATGCTTCCATCCATGATTTAGGCATGTTAGCATTCTCCAGAGCTTCATTGTACAAGTCCACCAATATCTCCTCTATTATTTCTTGGAATTCCTTATAGAATTCCGAAGGAATTCCATCTGGACCAGGGGTCTTATTTGCTTTTTGTGTTCCTATTGCCTTCCTAATGTCTTCTATAGATATTTTATTATTCAAATTTTGTTTCTCTTCATCAGTAATTTTGGGCAAGTTCTTTTCATTCAAATATTGATCAATAGATTCTTCTGGTATTTCTTCCTGTTTATACAATTTCATAAAAAACTCCTTAGCAATTTCTTTCTTTTCTTGGGTCTGCATGCATAATTTCCCTTCCTGATCTTGGAGAGCTATGATCATTCTCTTTTCTTGTTCTTTTTTAATTTAATGGGCTAACCACCTCCCCAGCTTATTTGCATTTTCAAAATTATTTTGTTTTGCTAATTTAATTTTTCGGGCCAGATCTTCCTATAGATTTAGATTTATCTTATGTTTTACCAGATCTATTTCTTTCTTAATGTTTGAATTGTTCGGGTTCTTTTGTCTACTTGTTTCCAAATCTTTCAGTTTCTCCCTCCATCTGTTTTTTTGCTGTCTTTTTTCTTTTTTCTTCTTTTTTAAAGAAAATTTTATTAATTTTCAATAAACAAACATACACAAACAAAACACAAAACATAAAAGCATAAAACTTCTTTTTGGAAAGCGGCTTAATCCCGGGTTACATCTTTTTATACAGACATAAATCAAATTTATGCTCACATTATATACCATTTCATATCTTATTTATCATTCTACATTTTCTATATAGCTTCTCCCCTCTTTTTACTCTCTTAATTCTATCTTATTTACTTCATCTCAATTTAAATCATTATGCCTGTATCATTTGTCTGTTCTATTTCAAGTATCTATTATCTTTTCTCATTAACACAAAATTTCTCCTGTAATCACTGATTGAAGTATGACACCTTTATATCTTTCCCCTAAATTTAACACTTAAAATAATATATAGTTTCCATTCTGATTCTGCTTAGTACATTCTAAAGTTACATGCCATATTTTAAAATAGGAAAATGATAAGTTTGCAATACAATTAAAACAATAATCCATAGCAAGTTAAACTCTATCATTAAATCTTAAGCATTTTACACATTCCTTTTAATATTTTATCCCATTTTATAATCATACAGTGTTCCAGTTTTCCAACATTATTTCAAATATAAATACAACAGTACAATCTTATGTACTTTTGCAGAATCTCTTTTAAAATTATATTTTTACCCATTATCTCTGAATAAATCCTGTTTCTTTAAATCTTGTTTCAAAGATTTGTAACTTCTTTGAAACTTCTCTTCCTTTTTCCCCCTCCTTTCTTCTTCAGTCTAGCCTTTGTACCCCCCCATCTCTTGATCTCCACCCTCTTAATCTCCACCCTCTTCTGTATTCCTCTTTTCTGTTGCTTTCTGACATTGTATCGATTTTTCACCTTATTTTTCCCTTTTGGTGTTGTTTTTTTAAGTCTTAAATTCTCCATTCTCTTTCACCTCTTTCCCTTTTCTTCCCCAACTAAAATTGTTTGTTCATTAAAGATGGCTTCTTCTTCTTCATACCAGCCTTCTTGTTCTTGTAATTGCTGATAAGTAGAAATCGCCATTTCTAAAAAATGAAAAACACATCCAGAAGAGCCCTTCCCTTCTTGTTCCTCTTCTTTTAGCTTTTTGAATTCCATTTTCAGTTCAGCAACAAGTAATGCCATAGTGAAAAAGTTTTTAAAACAACCCAAAAGTTTTTTGGCTTTCAAATAATAATTTCCAAAGGTCCCAAAGTCACCAAGCAGTCCAAATACACATAGTCTATTTCATTTAGCACTTTCTTCTTTTTATACTTTCTCTTCCTGGGGTACAGTTCAATTGTAAAGTTCCAAAATGTATCTTTTAGAAGTCTTGTTACAATTTAACTCTAGTCTTATAAGTTCCAAGCAGCCTCCTCCAGCAAAAATCTTAATGTTAATTCTTTTCCTCTCCCTTCCCACTTATAGCAAAAAGTAAAAAAAAAAAATCTTTTTCAATGTTCAGAAATCTTTAATGTCCCCTTGGCTTTAACTTTCAAATTTAATTACCTGCTGGTGCCAGTATGGGTTTTTCCGATTTCCATCTGCTATCACCGTAAGGAAGGAGAGTGAGAAAAAACAAACTTTCCCTTTTAACTTTCATCTGCCGCTTTTCCCAATCTTCTTTGGGAACGATGTATCTTTGACGAAATTAAAATTCCAGGCTATTTAAATGCTATTTATTATCTCGGTCAGCCAGAACTTTCACTTTTTCAGCTTCCTCCTGCACATTCTTATCCGGATGCAAGCTTCTTTGCATTACTGACCGTCGCTCCACCACCCTCGGAAAAGGGAGTTAAGCCAGCTGAGGAGGGGGGTTGTGATTCTCCCAGACCCCTGCTGGTTCTCCCCTATCTTCAGTTACCTCTACAAGGTAACTATTAGCCCCCAAATCCAGTTAGATTGGGGGCACTCCAGTGGCGAGCACAGCAGAAACCATGCACAATTCCTGCCACCACCAAAGCCTTACAAACCAAAAGTCTTTTTTTCTTTATTCTTTTTAATATTGTAAGCAATAGTTAGACCTCTCACATAGGCTTTGGGTGTATCCCAAAGATTCTGTAGGGAGGTATGTTCTCTTTTGTTTATTTTAAAAAAAAGTTCAATTTTTTCTTAATCATTTCAATATATTCTTTATCTCTTAATATGGTATTGTTAAATGTCCATCTTCCAATTTTTCTTTCCTTTCCATTTAATTTGAATGGGATTATGGTCAGCCCATAGATTTGGCAAAATCTCGATCCTTTCAATATTCTCCATTAACCCAGGGTCCATCCATATCTGATCTATTCTGAACCAAGAGTGGTGGGGGTTCGGGAAAAAAGTATATTGCTTTTTATTCGGGTTTAATTCTCTCCACACATCTTTCAAGTTAAGTTCTCTTACCATATTATTAAAAGATGAAGGAAGTGTTCTCCTTTCCTTTTTTTTTTTTTTTTTGAAGTTCTATAATCTTTATCTTTGTCTGGGACTGCATTATAGTCTCCTACAATGCATATATTAGCATACTCAAATTCTATTATCTTATGGTGAAGCTTATTATAAAAGTCTTTTTGGTTTGTATTTGGGGCATATATTGTGACTAATAGCATCTTTTTCTGATTTACATTTATTTCTATAAGGAGCATTCTCACTTCTTGATCTTTGTATATTTGTTTATGTTGCAACCAATTCTTTACATATACTACAATACCCCCCCACTTTTTTATTTGCAAGTGCTGAATACATTTTACCCAAATTTATATTCTTTAAGAGGTCTGCTTGGTTGTCTGGAATATGCACTTCTTGAATACAAGTTATGTCAGCATTTTATTTTTTTGAGTTTCTCAAATATCTGTTTTCTTTTTGATGATAACTTTAAACCATTGATATTGACTGAAAATAAAGTGATTTCTGTTGGGTATATGGATACACCAACCAGGTTTGGGTTGAATAAATATGTAAACCTAGGTTAAAGTGTTTTGTAGCTTTAAGCACAAGAAACTGCAATGTCATTG
>NW_020769323.1:19929856-19941381 GCF_900518735.1 Pseudonaja textilis
ACTGCTGCTGTGCACTCTGCTCGGGGGTTTATCCCCAAACACTAACAATTTCTTTATCAGTGTCACTGACTGTGTGAGGCATTTCTCATTTCATTCCTTGTTCTAGGCTCTCTTCTTCTTAGTCTGTTGCCTTCCCCTTTTTCTCTAAGATTTTGGAGTTCAAAGTGTGAATCAGATTCTTTGTTTCCAGAGAGTTGTTCATCTTGGCTTCTCGCATTTAAGTCGTCTCTACTTTCTTGTTCTTCCTCGGGTCCTAGGTTCACAAAATTCCTGTGCTTTTTCAATTGTATCAATTTTGTATTTTTTGTCCTGCCATGAAACTAAAAGCCCCTCTGGGGTGAGCCACCTAAATTTCTAATAAGTTGAGTTGATAAAAATTGATAGCCCCTTCTCTGCTCTCTAACTCTCCTGGGTATTTGTTTCAGTGTAACCACTTCATGATCTTTGTATACAAGTGGTTCATCTCTGGTCTTACTATAGAGCAGGTCTCATGTTGTCTTCCTTGCAAATAGAATGTGAACCTCTCGGGGTAGTCTATGTCTCCTCGCATAGTGTGTATATACTCTGTAGACCTCGTCTACATAATTTTCAATTTCCAGTTTGGGTTTCTGCTATCAGATTCATCATAATTGCATGTAAATCTTCCTTTCTGTCTTCCACCACATTTTGGAACCTAAGATGAAAAGATGCCTTGTCTAATTCCATGTGTACAATCGAATCCCAGAATTCTCAGTAAAGCACTTTCAAATTTTGTTCTGAATCCTCTAATTTCTTCTCCACCATCTCCGTTCTTGCCTCTACTAAATTTAATTTCTATTCATTTTTTATCACTTCTTCCTGCATCTTTCCAATCTTACTATTCAAATTTTGTATTTCATTTTTCACTTTTCCTATTTCAGTTCTCTTCTCTGTTTTCATGTCTTCATGGTTCCTCACTATCAATTCATGGGTTTTTGTCATCATTTTCTGCACCATAGTGAGCATTGTCTGTACTGTCTGCAGGCTTTGAGCTGAACTAGTTTTTTCTGCCAATAGTATTGCATCTATTGCATTGCATCTATTTCTGCCAATAGCATTGCATCTCTGTCCCATAGGTGAAGAGATCGTTGTTGTAGTTTTCTTTCCTGATTTTACATTTGTAATTGATGTTGTCACCATTTTAACTATCTGTAGCAGCTCTTACCAATCTACCATCAACTATCCCTAGTAGAGCACTATTTTCCTCTCCTTTTCAGTTCAATAGTAATATTAATACAGATATTATTATATAATTAATTACCAAAATTCTATTATGGAAATTCACAATCAACTCTTATTTCTATTTTTACTTATTAAACTTATTCAACTATTACAATATTTAAGAGAATTAAATATTAATCAACTACAAATATTTACTCATAGAATCAACAGTCTTATAAGCTTAATTAATTAATTTAAAGCAGCCAATTCATTAAAGTAATTAAACTCTTATCAAAATATAAATATCACAATCTATTTCTTTAGAATTCTTATTTATATGCTTATCTCAGAATAAAAATATCTAAGTTTCTTATTATATGATTCTTACTTAAAGGTCTGAGTTCTATATTTATACAACACACTTTCAATTGTTCAGTTATTCAAAAATTATTGACCAGTATTCTTAGCTCAATATTCTAACACACACATATATATTAAGATTATGTTTTACCAATATTATTTAGTTACATCTATGTTTGATCAGTTGAGTGATATCCATGATTTTCTTCTTTTTTTTTGAAAAATACCTTATTACTGTTCTTAGTTTGAGTTCAAAATGTCCTCTTTAAATTTGCACAGTCACTTCCACCATTTCATTTCTCCTTTCTGTTTTGGCTTCTTCTTCTTGCTCCTTTATTCTTTTTCTCCACATGGTCCCAGTTCCACTTATAAATCTTAGTTATCTTATTTCTTCCTTTTTTCGTTATCACAGTTATCAGACAAATATTGCAATTATAAAGTTTCTTTCCTCAGTCCTTTCCTTAAATCTTTCAAATTGTCAATTGTTCTCCTTTCAGGTTTTTAATCTCAGCTGTTCTTCTGATCTCTCTGTCTCACTTGGACACTGTCACTGTCACTTTCTCTTTCTTCCCACAGATCTCAAATGTCAAACGCCAAAAAAATATAATTATACAACCCACTTTTCAATTCCCAAGATAAAAGTAATCACTGTTGTCTCACCCTTCAGCTCCTCCATTTTTAGCACTCCATTAATCAGCACGAATTACTGCCATTTCTTTAGTTAGTACACCTTCTGATGTTTCTGCCACTTCGCTACATTGTTCGGTTTGGAGTTTCAATTTCCCTTTGTAGTATAAAACAGTATTCTGGAAATCTTCTTTAATTTCACCTTTCCACTACTCAATTTGCTGTTCTCCAATCTTTGCTTCCTCCGTTCTTCTTTAAGCTGCTGGGCTGCCATGTCTTTGGTTCTGATCTGTACAATCTCCCTCTTCTGCTGTTGGTTTTCGGGGGAATTCTCTTGTAGTCTCTGGGATCGCGGCACCTCCCCGAGATCTCCAGGTCTTCCCCTTTCATCTGTCTACCCCTCTGAGGTCCGACACGCTCCTGGAAGTCACCAGACAGCAAAAATTGGATCCTTTCAGAGCGACGATCCGCTCCTCAGCTCCGCATCAATGCAGCACCCAATCGGAAGTTGGGATGCAAACTTTTAAACTACCAGTTCTGTGGGCATGGCTAGATGGACATGGCTAGGTGGGCATGGCCAGTGTTCATGTGACTAGGGGTGTGTGGTTTTTTTGCCTACTGGGCCTCAGGGAAGCCTCCTGGGAGCAAAAACGGGGTGGGGGGCTGTGCAGTACTTCCCATGCCTCATTTTTTACCTCCTGGGCCTCAGGGAAGCCTTTTGGGTGAAGCAGTACAACAGTGAGGAGGGGAAATCAGCTGTGCAATGCGATTTATATTAGCTGACAATTTCCTGCTTTCCAGCTAATCTAAATCTCATGGCACAGCTGATCTTCGGAAAACAGCTGATCGGTGGAGGAAAAAAGGGAAATATCTTGATCTTCAGAGCGAATCAGTTCACTCCCAGCTGATCTTCAGAGCTACTGGTTCACCCAAACTGGGCCAAACAGGTAGAATCCCTTCCCTCCCTCTCTCTCTCTCTCTCTCTCTCTCTCTCTCTCTCTCTCTCTCTGTGTGTGTGTGTGTTATGGGATATATATATATATATAGAAGATCCTCTCCCTTCTCTTCACCTCTGTTATGTTCACATTTAGTAGTGCATCTTAAGTCATTTTTAAAAAAAATACTGCCCCCAAGCTGTTTAAGAATTTAAAAATCAGCACTAAAGATTGAACTTGGCAGTCAGATCAGCACATGAAACAAAGCCATATGATGCTGTTAGTTCCAGTAACTTATCTCTGTATCAAAGTATCTTCAAAATAGGCCTACATCCATCTTTTGCAATAGCCCAACCAGAAATTGTCAGAGCATGCAGAATAACAGGGTGTCTTTACCAAGAAACTACTGCAATTGATACGTCGGTCAACACTGATAAACATTGATCCATTTGCTTGAGGTCACCTGTGCCTCCAGTGACCGTGAGGAGGAGGAGGGACACTCCTAAACTGCCTCCCTGAACTTTCAAAGTTATTATTTCTATTTCCCAAATACACTAAAACCTGGAAAATTCACCCTTGACAAAAGAATATCCCACCAATAGCACCTCTAACTTGTACTTAGGAAGTAGTTGAGTTGGCAATATGCAGATAATACTGAGCGTTATGTCTGTCCTTCCTTTTCACTTAACCCAAGTTTATTAAATTTAAGACTTGGGTTAAACAAAAAGGTAACACTCAACATAATCTGCATATAGCATTGTTGTCAACTCAGCCACTTCCTTAAATGACTATCCAGCAGTTTCTTGCACATATTAAACAGAGGAGAGGACAAAATTAGGAATTAAGGATCCCTGTAAGACAATTGCTGTACAGCATATTTATAATCCCCCAGCACCACCTTCTGGAAACAGCCAGTCAAATAAGAGGGAAAAGACTATAGAATAGTAAGCATCTCAAAGTCCTAGCTCAGGCAATCTAGAAGAATATCATGATGGAAGAGTTTGAAAGCTGCTACTAGATATAAGAGAATCAAAAGGGATGTGTTCCCCATGCATTTCAGCAAAGATAATCTTATAGCACAACATTTCTATCCCCGAGGCAGGTCTAAGGTCAAAGTGAAATGGCCTAGAAAAAAACCTTATTAAAAAAAAAAACAGAAAAGAGACTGGAAATCACTCACTTCAGCATCTTATCTTGAAAGAGGATGCTAGCATCTGTAGTTATCTACTGCTTTCTAGTTTAAGATAGGTTTTCTTTTCCGCAGGATCAATTAATGACTTCTTAAATCTAACAAATCAGGATGGGCAGAAATGAGCTTACAAGCAGATATTCAGATTCATCCAAGGACCTTATTCAGGTGTCAGCAACTGAAACTAAGCCCACTGTACTAGGGGAAAGAGTTCTCTAAATATTTCTGCTAATGTAGCTTCACTGAGTATAGAATCCAGATTATGCCAGATACTAGTGAGTATCTTATCTTGAAAGAGGATGCTGGCATCTGTAGTTATCTTCCTTCATAATATCTTGGTACTTTACCATAGTAAGTCATAAAGATGTGCCTGATTCCATTTTAGTTCTGAAAGGAAAGCCAATTTCCTACCATTCACTGGTTTTACAGGGAAGAACTGTAAGGATGCAATGGAGAATAAAATGTTGCTTTTTGGCTACTCATATTGTGGATGCATATAAGGTAGGATTTGTGTCTTATCCAAAGCATTAGCACTGAAGGGCAATGGATGACTTTTTATCTGAGGAATTAAAGATATATTATTCTTGTTAAAATAATTGCAAAATGAAATTCTAGGAGCAATCTTTATATATCACTTCTTGAATATGTAGAGCTCAAGCAACCAAAAATAAAAATGAAATAGATACGGTTAAAAAAAAAAAGATATCAAATGAAAAGGCCTCAAGATAAATGACTCCGTAATGCAGCTTCAGGATAAAAAGAAATGGGAAGGTTTTATTCAGCCTCATCTTTACTAACTGTATTGATGGATGGGAAATAAAAGAGGCAATGGTTATGTGAATCCTTCAACCTTGTAGGATTACAAATGAACTTTGGTCTATACTTCTTCATGGCTTGCATGAATAAACAAGAAAATTAGGGCTTTTGTGAAATAACAAAACATATTTTTCATCTTTTGTATTCTGTGCAAAGAAACAAACAAAAAATGGGAATGAAACACCACAAATGAAAACAATCTTGGAAAACTTAAGTGGGAAGAACATCCCAATAAAAGCAGGCAATTGGCAGGTGACACACATACATATATCCTCCCTATCTCTTTCTCTCTCCCACCAGGTTTCACCACAGTCAACCATGTTTATGTGGCAAAAAGACTACCAGAGCTGAAGGATGCAGGGACAGAAGATAAATGACATTATGAACAAGACCTCCTAGAGAAAAGAATGATTGACAAAAGTTAAGGACATTCAACTCCTATTGATGATGTTTCTGTTTACAGCTGAGTTGGGTTCTACCTCCTTAATTCCTGGTTAAAATCCTCCTTAGAGCTCTCTTTTAGCAATAGCAATAGCACTTAGACTTATACAAAGCTCACATCCCTCTCTGACAGAGTCAGCATATTGCTCCCAACAATCTGGGTCCTCATTTTATTGATCTCAGAAGGATGGAAGGCTGAGTCAACCTTGAGCTGGTGAGATTCGAACTGCCGAACTGCTTAGTTGTTTTTTTTCCATTAGGGTTTGAAAATGCCAAGTGTCATCTTGAACATGTCTGGCATGTTAATTTTCAAATCAGTTTAAGCCCAATATCTATGGTTTCTTTCTTTTCTTCCATGAAGACATACATATCCACATAGTCAACTTTAGTGTGATTTGAACAACTGCATGGCAAGATTGTGTTCAAAAGATGTTCTTTGACCTCAAAACTATCATGATGGATAATATATTTCACCAATTAAGTATCAACTTGTAGCAAATAGGGCCTTGTCAAGAAAGAAACATTTCTATATATTGCCCATCACATTTGCATGAATGATTCACATGTTGAAATGAATCAATATAATTGATGAATCTATAGGTAAGAGGCTTTGCATACCCACATTTTTGGGCAGCTCACTTCCAGTTTCTCTTCCTTTATTTTTTTTTTTTCGTTTTCCAAAACCTATTTACCTATTATTTCTTAATCCTCCTTTTTAATTTAATTGAACAGGGGATTCTAGCAGTTTCCTTTTTCTCTTTCCTTCAAGTTTTTGAAAAATATAGTTTGGAATTGGACTTGTGCTAAGTAAAGCAAGCTGTAAAAACCTCAATAAATAAATGAAGAAAGGAGTGGAAAGAGCAAAAGTAGAATTTTCAACCAATTGGTGTCCTGCCATATGACATATAGATGGCATGATCTCCCATGATGTGTTTTAGGAACAATTGCTGCAATTTCCAGTAAATCACACTTCATTTGACAGGAGAATCAAGTGGGAGAAAACTTTAGCAGTAACACACCCAATTTAGCAATAAAGTGACCCATTGAGGCACTATTGTGAATATCTGCAAAGACAGCACATAAAACATAAAATGTAGTAGACCACAAAGATGTTCCAACACTGTCAAGTCAGATCTACCACCAATCTTTTCATGGGCTGCCTTCTAGATAAAGAAAGTAAAAAAACAATCTGTGTGATTGTGATTGTTGCTTATTAGAGCAAATGTATAATAATGGTGAAATTACTCTAGCAAATCACCTTTGATTTCTATTTAGAATAATTGACATTAGAGTTATTGACACAAAGTGTTATTGGAATGCATTATTTCAGTTGGTTGACTCAGCTCTCAGAAGAGCATTTTATGTTTTTTCACACACATTCCCAAAACAGTACATGACACACACATACACACACACACCCAAACATACACACAGACACACACAGAGGCACACATACAATCATGCTATGCTCTAGTCTGGATATTCTGTATAAATCAGGTTTATATTGAGTTTACAAAGATTAAATTGTGGGAAATTGGCCAACCGTTCTCGAAATTGTAGACCTACTTTTTCTGAAGATTACTTCATTTAGGAACTAATAAAGGCCAAGGCTGGAAGACTGCTAGTTGGATGTTCACGCCAGAAAAAAGAAAAAAGTTAGGAGAGGTTTATGTCTGGGTGGATGAGTTATATCCTATCTGTTAGATTTCTGAAACAGAAATAATTGTATATTTCTTATGAACTTTAATAGAGTTCCCTGCTTCAATACTTGATGTTTTGGCTCCTGAATTGTGTTATATTGCAAAATCTGTTCATTGACTCTTGAGTGCTTATCAGTCTGACTTTTTTAAAAAACTTGGATTCTCAGCTTTTTGATCTTCTGTTTGGACAGTTCATTTCCCACCATATGCCCATCCAAATCATTAAGTGTCATGAGTTTCTGATCCTGCAACAAGCCCTTGATGTCTATAATCTTCTTGAAGCTTCTAGCGGTTTTCAAGGAGCAAAGAAATGAATGCTACACAGAGGTTAGCACGTTTTCTGATTCTTTTTGGCTTAAAATGTAAAAGTAAAGATATCTTCAAGCCAAGTTTGAATCTTAATAGATATATCTCTGCTGGCATTTTGGTAAAGATACATTATCTCCTAAGAGCTCTGCCTGATTCTCTAGGAGTGTGTTTTTCAATCTTAACAACTTTAAGATGTGTGGGCTTCCATTCCCAGAATTTCCTAGCCATCTCACTTGCTGGTGAATTCTGGGAGTTGAAGTTCAGGCATTATAAAATTGTCAACCTTGAGAAACACTGCTTTGGAGTATAAGAGGAAGAAGATGGAAAACAGAATGATGTTGATGAAGAATGATGTTATCATATAGTTTTATATTTGACAAGCAGCATCCCATTACCCTGAAAATGCCATAGACATGTATTATTATGGGCTCCCTTTAGTGGTGGGATTCAAAATGTTTTACTATCGTTTCTGTGGTGTGGCTTGGTGGGCATGGCAGGGGAAGGTTACTGCAAAATCCTCATTCCCTCCCCACTCCTAGGGGAAGGATATTGTAAAATCCCATTCCCTCCGTACCCCATTAAGCTGTTTTCCAGTGCAGTTCTCCTGTGCAGGGCAACAAAAGAAGACTCAGATGATCAGCTGGGATTCAGAAGGTGGAGAACAGATGGGGGCGAGGCCGGTCAGAGGTGGTATTTCTTGGTTTTCAGAACTATTCAAAATTTCCGCTACCAGTTCTCCAGAACTGATCAGAACCTGCTAAATACCATCTCTGGCTCCCTTGCATTAGTTCCAGATCTCCTTTTCCTTAACCAACTGCCTCCAGACCTTGAAGATCTGATGAGAAAAGTGTGAAAGATTTTCAAAGCAAGCAGAGCAGAGGTGCCACGCCACAGAACTGGTAGTAAAACATTTTGAATCCCACCACTGAAGCAGAGTGACTCCAAAAAAGAGCTATGGTGGCAATAATTGTGCTCACCCTGGAACCCTGAGAGGGAAAGAAGGGTCATCTAATGAAACTGGTAGTTCCAAAGTGCGATATCACACATCACCTTTATCTAAAGAATGCTTGTCTCCTTTGAACCCTTCATGCAGGGACAGCTTATTACTGTCAGGGGTCCAAGTAACAGACCCAAGGCAATCAAAACTTTGAGGCTTAGAGGTTCCTCAAAGTACAGTTTGAATTTATTTGGCTCATCTGGAGAAAACCCGATTTTGAAGGACCAAAGGTTTTCCCCACCCAAATCAAAACCCAAAGTCCCACCCTCCCAAGTCACACGTCCATCACATGACCCAATCAGGTTGCAGTCCCAGCTCTGGCTTGCTTTTGTCCATGCCTCTCCAAGACCTGGTAGAGCGTCTTTGGCTCCCACAAGAACGAATGTTATTTTGGCTACACATCCCCTAGCTATCTCTATCTCTCCCCCCTTACATTCCCACAGCTCCAACCAGCCTTGCTGTGGCAGCCCTCGAAGATGTTCCCAAAATGGCTTCAGCCCAAAATGGCTTCAGGGCTGACAATCACTTTGTCTGATTCAGTCACCCGTCTCTGCGTGCAGAGTCACACAGCAACACAAGCCTTTGCCAGTGCAGTCGTTCTAATGATGGTTTTGCAATAGCACAACAAATATGCCAGCCAGATTATTAGAAACGTGGGTGCATTTTCCCCCCAATAAGATTGGAGAAGTGAAGGCTTCTTCGATGGAAACCTTTTCACCTGCATCCTAGATTTGGTTTTGGAAACTCTTGGAGTTATGCCACGTAAGGGCTTGTCCATTAGCAGAAATCAGTCCTTTTCAGATGTAATAGTGTTTGCCAATCAGCTATATTAAGGCTTCCCAAATTCTTCTGAATCATGACACCTTTCCTCCAGTGATAAGCAAAGTGTGACCATCCCCCCCCCACAAAAAGGAATGATTTCCTCATTAAACTGTTAGAAAATAGACTCTCGTCTGTTTTGTTCTGCCTAAGTTACAGACAGCCTAATTAATTAAAAAAATAAATAAGATATCCTCCTGTTATTTGTTGGAATAAATATAGCATGGTAATTGTAGAAATTGTGGCTCAGCAGAATCTAAAGAGGCATAAAACCCGCCGGGTCTAGGAGTTGTTGCTTTTCTCTATCCCTCTTCCATATGGCTTCTATTTATTCATTAGAAAAATGTATCAATGTTAAATGCCTACCACTTTTAATTGTCCTATCAAGTTAATTATTATTTTCTGTAGAGTTCACCCACCCCCAAGCTCTTGTAATACAACAGTGAACAGCTCTTGTTCTTGCCTCTGGCAGATATTCACATCGGTAGTACAGTTGGGAGCTTCTGAGTTGATGTTTCCTCCCCCCCTCTTTTTTTTTTTTAAGTATCAGAATACAAATAGTGTCAAATAAAAGATGGCATTTTTCCTCTTATTCATAGGCAGCAGGCATAAGTATGATAGAAAAGTCTAAAAGGCAAGCATCCAGAGATCATGCTGACCCTTCCATTCTCCAACGTCAGCTTTTCAGGATAGTAAAATAACTATACCAATTCGAATATCTATCATAGCATAATGGTGACTGATAGTCAGTTTTATGGGGTCTAAAACAAGATTTCAAGAAATGGAGTTTTTCTTTCTTTATTGTGTTGAACTGTCTCTAATGAAAGGTACAAGTGGGACTGTTCGATTGTAATTGTATCCTTTTCATAGTCATTTCATGAAACAATTAAAAAGTTAAAACTAATACAAGCTAAGAAAAAGAAAAAAAATAGAAAATGCAGAAAAGAAAAGAGAAACAAAAGTAGAAAAAAGAATATAATACAAAAGAAAAGAAATATATACAGACATTTCCCCTTTTATCACAATAAATAATTTTAGTAATTTATTACATTCTGTTTAATTACAACTTTATCTATTTTTTACATATGCCATCTCTTTATTTATTAATAATTCCTGAAAACCTCATCATTCAGTCTTAGTTGTCAGAAGTCCATTAAGGTGTTTTTTGATCCACCGGAAAACAGATATGTCATTATCTATAGTAACCCATTACTACAATGTATCTGTTTTCACCTGGATGAAATAAATCAACTTTGTATTTCTTCCTTTTACTTTTAACAATCTCAATCTTTAATCCCTTCAAATAATGTCCTAAAACTTGATTTCTTTTCATTTTTTTCTTTATCCTTTCTCAGGAATTTGTTCAAAACTTTACGTCTCTTTTGTAAATAGGAAAGTATCCAGATTGCTCATTTGGTTTGTTATTTGCATTCCCTTTCTAATTATTAAGATATCGGCCAGTTTCATTTGTATTTTCAATTTGGCACTTTTCCCATTTTGTTTTTTTTATAGCCTGTCATTTTTAAAACCACTTTCAAATCAGTCACATTTATCAGGTAAAACGTGCCCCTCTTTCACAATATCTTTTAAGCACACTTACAGTCTACCTCTGTAAGGTAGACACCCAAAATTAACTTCTAGGTTTATTGTTCACAAATATCCCTTTGTGATATTTGTGGTATCAAATATGAATAAATTTGATATCAATGTATTGATACATCACGAGGTATTTTGCTCCATTCTGTATTTAAAAGTCAATTTTAAGTGTTCTTCTTTAATTATAATTTTTAGTTCCTTCTGGTTCCTTCTAATGTCTAACCTTCAAAGTCCCATCTTATTATTTTTTTTAAAAAAAAGTCAAAACGTTTTTCCAAGGGAAGGATTTTTATAATTAATTTCAAAATCTTTTTTCAAATTCATCAGGATCATTAGTCTATTTGTAACTTTCCAAAATCAATATTCTAACCTGCAGAAAGCCTCCCAAGCCTCCCCACCCCTGAGGCACCCATGCTCAGTTTAACAATTGCATCAGGGAGAACAGGGGTGAACGGAATGGGATGGGATGGGATGGGATGGGATGGGATGGGATAGAATAGAATAGAATAGAATAGAATAGAATAGAATAGAATAGAATAGAATAGAATAGAATAGAA
>NW_020769323.1:19941809-19975012 GCF_900518735.1 Pseudonaja textilis
ATAGAATAGAATAGAATAGAATAGAATAGAATAGAATAGAATAGAATAATCTTTATTGTCACTTTTAATGTACACTAATTAGCAACACTAAAATGAAATTTCATTGCATTCAGCTCTCAAAAGAGATATACACACATCACACACATATATGACACAGAGAAACATCACAATCTAGTTCAGATGTATACATATACATGAGGGAAAAAAATAATCCTGTGAGTTTACTAGACATCATTAAGTGATAAGATCATTGCTTGATTTAATTATTATCCCAAATGTCTCCCATAATGGCAGCCTCCATTACTGTCATAATTCAAGGACTACCTATTCCTGCTCCCCCCTTTTTTATTTTCACAGTTGCCCCAAGGCATAAACCAAAGGTATGAACTTCAATCTAGATCCAGTTCATGTTTGGGTAGTTTTCATACATTTCATTAATTTATTGCAATTAAGGGTGGGGGGGGGGGAACACACATTGCATTCCAGTTCTTTATAGCTTCCTCTTGTGAATGTATTATTAGAACCGTTCAGATTTTTGAAAGGTTACCTTGCTGTGATAGAGGTGTCTCTGTGAAGTAGCAATTACTAACTATGAGGGTGGAGCAGCTGCAGCACTTTACTTCCCAACAATAGCTTCTCCAGCAGAGCAAAACAGCACTGTCTTGCCATTATTCGTCCATTTCCTTTTGAAGTTTACACTTGAAGGAATTACTCCTGTCTGATTAGACTGATTAGAATTATACATCTCAGGAAGAAAATGGATTTCAGGAGGGTTTTATTTTTCTAACTGATATGATGGCTACCACTATTGAAGTCTTCCTAATGAGATAGAGAGATGATTTCAGCAGATCATCTGCTGAACATCCCACTTTTAAGAACTTTTACAACCACTTTGCATATACCCCACCCGGAGGTGGTATTCAGAAGGTTCTAACCAGTTCTGAAGAACCGGTAGCGTAAATTTTGAGTCGTTTGGAGAACCAACAAATACCACCTCTGACTGGCCCTGCCCCCATCTATTCTCTGCCTCCCGAGACCCAGCTGATCGGCTGGGTCTTTTGTTGCCCTGCACTGGAGAATGGGGCTGGAAAGCAGGTTAGTGGGATGGGGAGGGAATGGGGATTTCACAGTATCCTTTCCCTGGAGTGGGGTGGAAATGGAGACTTTACCGTATCCTTCCCCTGCCATGCCCACCAAGCTATGCTCACAGAACTGGTAGTAAAAAACAAATTTGAATCCCACCACTCACCCCATCCAAGAATAATGAAGTATGTTGGGAAAAGACCATAATGTAAGAAGATAAAATCTTGGTGATCTGACTAAATACCAGCAACTGTTCACAACTGAATGTACTCTGTGATGATATATTGATTGCTGCAGCTCTGTTCAGGGCTTATTGCATTTAATGGAAGTTGATGCTCAAGTTACATCCAAAAGGTTATAAATTCCTCCTTAGGGGACATTACTCTTTAAAGGAGGCCTTTCCTGAAAACTGAAGAAATTGGACCCAAAATATCCGAATAATTGTAGATTGGTAGATAACATCCTTTTCTTAGATAGATGAGTGATGGAGTGGATCTCCATTAAGTGTCCTGGATCTTTGAAAGTTTTCAATACCACAGAGAGTTGGATTTCCACTTGACTGAATTAGGTGTGGATGAAATAGCTTCACAATTGTTCTGTTGGTACCTGGTTAGCCATCTCCAGAAGATAGTCCTGGGGGATTTTTGCTTAATTTCATTCAAATTTTATTGTATGCCCCATTCTGTTTAGCATCTACGGGAAAATACTGGGAGACATCATTCACAGATTTAGATTGGTCTTAATTTTATTAATTTGATGGTGACACACTACTATTTCTTCTTTCTGTCGTCTCCAGGTGAGGCAGTGAAATCAGTGTCTAGCTGTAGAAAAGGTCAGTGGGGGTGGGTGGGTGAGGGAACACTGCAAACTGAAGCTGAATTTGAACAAGATGTTTGTGGATTGTTTACCTATTAGGAGAACCTGTTTGAGAAGAAGAAGGATCGTATCCTCTGTGATACAATATAGCTTTTACCAGTTGGCACTATAATGGCCCTACCTGAATAAAAATGGCCTCATTACAGCAATCCATGGCATGGTAATTTCTTAGTTACATCATTGAAATAGATAATAGAGCTCATGCCCAACTAGAAGCTGGGATAACAGCCAGGACCTGTCTATTCAGAACTAAGTCCCCATGGGTCCAACAAAGCTTACTCCTAGCTAAGCGGACTGATGAGCTATCTGAATGAAGTCAAGCTTTTGCAGAGATTAGAAAAATTTATCAGGCAGCTAGCAGTGTGGAGTAGGCAATGCTGGGAGCAGCTATTATACAGATCAGATCAGACCAGACCAGATCAGATAAGAACTGCAAGCAAGAGATGATCTCATTCACAGCCTAGGGAGAAAAAAAAGTCCTCTATATAAAGCAGTATCAGACCCAGGAAAAGAAGCATAAGTTTGCATGGCAGATGTGTTCTCTCACACACTCTCATAAAGAGGGGCACAGGAGAAGAGCACAATGCTGAAAATAAATACCTATTTTTGTTTTTCACCCTCCACCCTGCTTGTCATTTGATTTGGCAAACTATGCAAAATCTTCATCCATAATCATTGCATTTGAAATTATATGACTGAGATGAAAATATGGGAGTGTGATGGTGGGGGAAAATTGCAATGTAGGCTTTGCTGTTAAAGAGGGATGGACAATCATGTGGTTTCACTAAGGGAGAATAGGGTTGAGGACTGCAAAAAGAGATCAACACAACCTCAGAATGTGTAAGCGTAGGATTTAAAAAGGAAATGAAAAATCTAGAAAATGTTATAAACTGAAGAATTGTTTTAACACAAGAATTGTTTGAACATATTGTTCAAAATCTTCCTTTCGCTTCTATTTTTTTTAAAAAAGAACTAATTCAGATGTTTTACAAATAAAATGCATCTACCAATGTGATGCTGCCTGATCAGACATAAATTTCAACTTCAGTCTACTATGGTATAATAATTGTTTGAGCCAACTCTCATGCTCCTAGTATTTTGATATTTTGATAGGTTCCAATTACAGGAGCCAAAAAGAACACTTGCATATTTATTAAGCAATTGAAATCTGCCTGTGGATTTTTTACTTTCAGTTTAGACAGAAGATTAATTTTTATATATTTATTTCCCCTTATTTGGAAGAATGTTTGTTTATATATCCCACTACTAATCTTGTGGATTTTTAAGAACTTATTTATCCTATAAATATTCATATATTTCCAACTTTCCTGATTCCTGGCAATCATACAGTCCCAATTTGGTAGCATGATAAGAGGTGTATCCAGGATCCCTAAAGAGATGGCTGAGGGCCTGAGGCAAGAACAGAGTCAAAGGGGAACATTCTGGCTTTAGATAATTGTATATTTTAATTGCTACTACCCATCAGATCTACCGTATTTCCCCATGTATAAGCACCCCCTTTGTATAAGCCACTCCCCCAATTTTTGGACTGTGAAGTTTTGAAAAAAATATTTTATTAGAGAAACAAGTTATGAAGAAAGAAAATTTACAAAGAAACAAAATTCGACGTCTAGATCTACAACTTCGGTCATGACGCCGAAAGCGGTGCGGGCGACGCTAGCAATCTACACATCAGAACGAGAGTAGGAACGAAGCATTCAGGCCGATGCCTAGCGTATGCATTTCTATCGCGTACTCGCACTCGTAATCGTATCATCACTTACAATTTTTACAAAAAAGTATAGCATACTGCTGGAAAACCAGTTTATTCCTACTTTATTATTTTATGCATTTTTCACGTATAAAAAGTGTACCTGCTTTGTATATGCCACCCCCCTACTTTTTGGGCTTGAAAATTTTGGAAAAAAGGGGTGGCTTATACATGGGGAAATACGGTATTATTAGCTTCCATGAGTTTCCAACCATAAGTTTCACATGCATGCTCCAGGCTTCTACAGCAGAAGCCAAAATCTGTCCTATACAGCTGCAAGAAAAACTGATATTAATTTGAGAAGTTATGAGGGAAGAAAAAATACATTTGGAGATGGTTGAAAGTCTCTACTTCCATCCCTGGGTGTGGATTGTTTGCAGATTTAAAATAAAACAACCAAGCAAAACACTTCTTTCCCTTCTTTTGAAATATTTGACTCCTGGGATTTTTTTTTTTTCATGGACACTTGTATCTGAAAGTGTGATATCTTCCACAAAAGTCTGAATGACATGATGCTTCTTGTTTATGAAATAGATCTGTATCTAGGAAAAGTAATAGTGATCTCCATAGTTGGAGAGTTGAAAGCGTTAGTCTGTGCAATATCTTTAGACATGCAGTTCATATAGCTGAATTACTGTAGTTAGATTGCCATTGTTCCTATGGCCAACTTTTAAAAATAATTATAAGATTTTTTAAGCATTTGTAATTATTTTTTTAAAGCATGCCATTCCAAACTATTCAGAATTTTATGAACACCAGTGAGGAGGAAACAGATGGGACTTCTGATTTCTATGTTTAAAATTCTACCCATGAAATTGATCAATTCTATTCAATTGCTACTTGGGATAAAGTCCATCCAATCAGGTTGAACATATTAATAAATTATTGAACTGACAAAAACATGAAAAAAGGGGGAAAAAGAGCTCTGATTTACTAAACTAATCTGATAAGATAGCAAATATACAAAGCCACACATTTGCATATAGTAGTTGCTCCTCCATAATAGGACCAGCATCCAAATACTGAATATGACTCCCTATTTTATATACATACACATATATATATATATTAAAAAGCCTCAAAATCATGGACTCTGATTGCTTTCTCAATTTCTAATTTGGCATCAATTATAATGCAGCTATGCTTCTTCCTCCTAAATAATATCCACACAGACTTTTAATTGCTTAGAGAAAGTCCAGCTGTAAATAGAAGGTCAGCTTCAAATGGGGAAAAGGGATAGTACATAAAGACATAGGGCAAGTGGGATAAAAGCAAGAATGATGTCAACAGCAGAAGTATAAGTTACAGAAATATGAAAAATTCTGCCATGAAAATAATGTTTTGTTGACGCACTTTACCTTAAGTGGCCTTTTTGAAGACTAGAAATTAAACCCAGCTCTACATTAAAATCTTATCATTCTTAGACAGTTATCTATAGGTTTAATTTGAAATTAAACCCAAGCCCCCATTGTTATGTGGAATGCAATTAAAAAAAGAAGTGGTATCACATGGTTTCAAACCAGAGGTGGTTTTCAGCAGGTTCTGACCAGTTCTGGAGAATTGGTAGTGGAAATTTTGAGGAGAGACAGAGAAAGAGAGAGAGGGGGGGGAGGGAGGGAGGGAGGGAGGGAGAGAGAGAGAGAGAGAGAGAGAGAGAGAGAATAGCCTAAGTCTAACAAATTAGTTACCTGTAGCTAGTATTGAAAAAGAAACAGATTTCTTTCCATCGGGAACTCCTGCCCCCCAACTCAATTGATCCCTGGGGATTACAGATACCTTCCATTTCTCCCTGATTCCTGCTCTCCAACAGCATTTCTTCAGGATAGATTTGTAAATAGGATAGATTTGATTTTTTTTTTCCTGCTTGCATGATACCAGCCATAATTCTTGTTACATACTGAAGATCATGGCTGAGAGACACTTAGTTATTTATTCCCGGCCTAGGATCAGTTGCTTTTCTCACATGTGTCAGGTAGCATCATAACAGCCTTATTCCTTATACGAGGAAAAAGTTAGATACACAGGGGAGCAGAGCCCAGTATAAAATCCGATATTGAGATTTAGTGTTATTTCAGTAGAAAGTTGTGAAAAATCTGCCTTGACACTGGATTGAAAGTCAACCAAATGTATACAGCTAGTGCTCGACTTATGACCACAAATAAGCCCAACGTTTCTGTTGCTAAGCGAGACATTTGTTGAGTTTTGCCCCATTTTACGACCTTTCTTGCCACATTTGACAAGTTAATCACTCAAGTTGTTAAGTTACTAACACAGTTGTTAAGTGAATCTGGCTTCCCCATTGACTTTCCTTATGAGAAGATCACAAAAAGTGATCACATAACCCGGGACATCGTCATAAATATGAGTCCATTGCCAGGCAACTTAATTTTGATCACGTGATCATGGGACTGTTACTATGGTGGTGTGAAAAAAGATAATGAGTCAAATTTTCAGTGCTGTTGTAACTTTGAGCAATCACTAAATGAACTGTTGTAAATCAAGGAGTACCTGTATGTCAGAGCCAGAACATTTTTTTCTCTTCATTAGTTGGAAATCATTGTAGCTAATTGATACATTTTGACATCTGCTACTCTGGCATTTTGAGCAACTGTGCATCTGTTAGAGATGGAAGAGCCAGGTCTGTGCATATGGCTGACAGCACTGTGTCACTGCTTTTAAAACTAAAAGAAAGCTAACTCTTATGTTGAGCGATGGCTAGGATGCCCTATTTGTGTGGGAACTCTCAATTAAAATTACCATAAATCCTGGATTATAGACTCTTCCAAAAAAAGTCTTACATTTTTCCTGGGTTGCTGAAAACAGATTTTTTTTGTTTCTCATTTTTTATAACTGCATTTCTATGCACGGGGATAGATGGTGACCATAGAGAAAGAAATATTCAATTGGTCTCCATGGTAGCTGCAGTGACAGTGTGTTCCTGTGCGTGTGTTGTTGCCATGTAGCCTTTTTCTCGTTTGGAAAAGAGGAACTCAAAGGTCAACTTCCACTCAGAAGTGGAAAATATACAAAAATGCCCGTTAAAGTTTTATAACGTCTGGAGTGATTAAGCCCATACCTAAATACCTATATTTGACTGTGTATAAATAGCATTAGCTCTCTCATTTAAATTGTATTAACACACCTGGAATCGGAACTAGCATTAATGCATTAATATAATCACAAAAATCAAAAAAAGCAACTCCTAATTCTAGAAAGCATAGGTACTTTTGATGTGACTCTTTTTTTTTTCTTGCATGGCATTTTAAATACAAACTGGTATTTTTCAAGTAGTCCAATCAAACACTTTACAGGTCTCACCAACTATTTATAGAGATAGCAATAGCACTTAGACTTATATATCACTTCATAGTGCTTTACAGATCTCTCTAAGTGGTTTAAAGAGTCATCACATTGTCCCCAACAATCTGGGTCCTCATTTTACCAATCTCAGAAGGATGGAAGGCTAAGTCAACCTTGAACTGGTCAGAATCGAACTACTGGCAGTTGACAGAATAAAATAAAATAATAAAATAAAAATACAGGTCATCCACCTAGTTTTCAGAATTGTTTTAAGAATTCCATTCTTATGTCAAATTAAAAAATGTATTTTGGTAATAGTTTATTGGAAGTCTCAGGAATCGTATCTAAAGCTTTCGAAGGCCACATGGTCCTGATCTTCAAATTGTGTATTTATATGTACCTTTCCTTTCCCCAATGTACTTATGACCATCTGTGGAAGGAGAAGGATGTACAGCATCTCTATGCACTGTAAGTGGGCAACATGAGCAACTGCCATTCTCCACTAGGAAAGTAAAGGGAATCAGCCACAGAGTTCAATGAAGCAAAAGGACACCATTTGCCAAAACAGACTGTGATAGCATGGATGGTGTTAGATAGTGAGGGTGTCATACTCCATTCAAAACTGTGTATTTTAGAAAAATGAATCTGAAAAAAGTGTGATTTCAAAAGCAGAGTTGAAAGTAGCTGCATTTTCAAAAGCATAAAGTTGCACACAAAACTCCAGGCATATGGGAAAAAGATAAAAGCAATACAGAGATTTTCTTGCAACTTTTTCCATTTTCAACCATGCTCTCCCAACAAAAGTAAAATAACAGGTTAAAATTTCTGACACTGATTTTAGACTAATCCTGTTGCCTTTATTCTTATTTTCTGAAGAGCAGAGAATCTCTCTTCCCTCACCCAACTCTGTTTTTCTTCTTTGCGGATATTTTGCAGATCTTTCTAACCTCTTTCAGCAACTCTACAGGCTCACCCACATTTTTATTTTTATTTTATTTGGTTTGTCAATTGCTTACAAGATAATAGGTATAAGTAAAAACATAGTTATGAATACATGGATACATATAAGAAAAATAAAAGAAACAATAGGACCGGGACAGTAGGCATGTTTCGGTGCACTTATGCACGCCCCCTACAGATCTCTTAGGAAAGGGGTGAAGTCAATAGTAGAAAGTCTAATGTTGAAGATTTTGGGGTTGGGGGAAGAAACCACAGTCGGGTAGAGTATTCCAGACATTGACCACTCTGTTGCTGAAGTCGTATTTCCTGCAATAAAGTTTGGTGCGGTTTATCTTTAGTTTGTATCTATTTTGTGCTCTTGTATTGTTTTGGTTGAAGCTGAAGTATTCATTGATAGGTAGGACATTGCAGTATATAATTTTATGTACTATACTTAGATAGAACCAAAGACAGCTTAGTTCTAGGTTGTCTAGGTCTAGAATTTCAAGTCTGGTGGCATAAGGTATTCTGCTATGAGTAGAGGAGTGAGGACTCTTCTCGTAAAATATTTCTGGACTTTCTCAATTGTATTAATATCAGATATGTAATGCGGGTTCCAGACTGATGAGCTGTATTCAAGTATTGGTCTAGCAAATGTTTTATATGCTCTAGTTAGTAGAGTGATATTGCCAGAGAAAAAGCTACGTAAGATTAGGTTAACAACTCTTAATGCCTTTTTGGCTATGTAGTTACAGTGGGCTCTAGCACTTAGATCATTAGAGATGAGTACTCCAAGATCCTTGACAGAGATTGGATCATCAACAAGGTCTTAACTATTCAGCCTGTATTTTATTTTCTGATTTTTTTTGCCAATATGTAAGACAGAGCATTTATTTGTTGAGATTTGAAGTTGCCATTTGTTTGACCATTCTGATAGTCAAGGTCTTTTTGAAGGGTAGCAGTATTGTCTGTGGTATTGAACAGCTTTACATCATCAGCAAAGAGAACGCAGTTGTTCTTAATATGATCACAGAGGTCATTTATGTAGAGTATGAAGAGAATTGGTCCTAGAACACTGCCTTTGGGGACACCACTGTTGACAGGTACAGGATTTGATAGGATGATCCCAATATTGACCATTTGTTGCCTGTTTGACAGGAATGCTTCTATCCAATTATGCAGGTGTCCAGAGATACCATAAGGCCTTAGTTTTAGGAGTAGTTTGTCATGTACCACTGAATCAAAGGTTTTACAGAAGTCTATGTAAATTGCGTCTATTGCTTTGCCTTGATCAAGTTGTGTAGCCCATATGTTTTTACAGTGTAAGAGTTGCAGATTACAGGACAGTTTCCTTCTGAAACCAAACTGTTTGTTAGAGAGTAGGTTGTTTGTCTCTAAGTGGAGAATAATAGATTGGTTATTAATTGATTCCATGACTTTACAGGTGACGCAGCATAAAGAGATTGTTCTGTAATTTTCAACTAGGCTGGGGTCTCCTTTTTTGAAGATGGGAATGAGTGGGGCTAGTGACCATAGATTTGGCAAGGAGCTGGTCCTGAAAGATTTTTCAAAGATTATGCTTAGAGGTTCGGCTATGGCAGTGGATAGCTTTTTTAAGAAGTAGGCACATATTTCCTCCGGTCCTATAGATAGAGTTGGTTTTAGATTGCATAGTGCTTTTTCAACATTGTCTACTGTAAAATCGATATGTATTAGATCATCGTAGTTATCTGTGCTTTGACTAGGAAATACTGGACATGATCCATTGCTGTTTACAAATACTGAGCCAAAGAATGCATTAAAGAGGTTGGCTTTAATGGTGTAATCATTGCAGTCTTTACCATTAGGTCCTTTTCAGGGATGGGATGGACCTTGCGTCTGTTAGTTTGTTGTTTACAAAATTGTAGAAAGCGCAGGTGGAATTGGTGCATAGAAGGTTTTCCTTTTGTTTAATGTGGTAATTGGTGCATTCAGTCTTTATCTGGTGGCATACATTTTTGTATTGGGTTTTGAAGTTGCCAACGTGACCAGATTTGTTTTTCTGCCAAAGTGATCCCTTTTTGGATTTAAGCTTCCTTATTGTTATGGGTAATCTTTTTTTTTTCCTGGTTTTTGGAGTTGTTATTGGTACATATAGTTTGATGACTCTTTTGACTTCAAATAAAAATATGTTGTAATGGTCTTCAGCAGTATTGCATCCAGTGAATAGAAATTGCCAATCAAGGGATGAGAGATTGTTGTCTATAAGATCATAGTTGCGTTTTTTGAAGTTATAGTTTTTTATAATAAGATTATTTTATAATCTTTTTTGAAGTTATAATACTTCCTAAAGTCTGGATACAATCCATCACAGCTTTTCTTCTGTTGAGGCCCCATTACAAGTAATGAATGTGACTCAAGCAAGAGCACCATGTCCTCCTACACCTGTTCTGAACATTGGACTGCTGCATTTTTCCTTCACCAAGGGTTGGTTAGGAGATTGATAGCTGGTTTTCCTTTTAGGGCATCATCTTCTTTCCCCTCTGTTAAAAATGTGTTTTAATACTTCATGTGCATTTTATGACATTGTATTATGCTCTTTGAGTGCCCTGAGCACACATTTTGAAGTGTTTTGCAAAAGTCCTCAAGTCACTGTTGTCAACAAGACTCATTCATCTTCATAACCCATTGGGCGATACTGACATGTCTCAGATTTCTCTTTGAAGGTCATTATTTTCACCTAGATACAGAACAGTCAATATTCTATAATGAGCCCCTATTGGGCACCATGTAATCTAATAGATTAGAGTTGAACCACAATGAGCCAGTCTGGTTTTGTTTTCATTTTGCAACTGTTATTGGAAAAGGAAGCTTGACTTTCAAGTGTGCCTACAAAAATGCTTATAAAATGGATTTTTCTATTTAAGCTTTGGTTCATTTCTAAAGATTCATTTTCAAGTGAAAGAAGATGGGTAGAAGGCGGTCTGATAATTTCAGAAGATTGGAACAAAGAGTTTGGATACACATTTTCAATTCATTTATGCCTACCTTCTACTACTTTTTAAAGTAGTAGGGGCTGTAACAGGCTAAGTAATACAAAGTGCTTGGGTTGATGCCATAAATTTAAATTTATTCTTGGTAATAACATTATTCAGCTGGAAGCAAGAATGGTCAGTGGGCTGGATGAATCTTGCCAAGGTTTCTGTCACATCCAGTATGCTACATCAAATTTGCTTCACAATTTCTCAAAACATTGAGGGTTGTGGTAAAAGATAACCACTGATAATTCTTCTCTGTTATCTATTCTGTATTTCTAAGCAATCACCCATGGAAATTTCACCAAAAAAATATTTTTCATTTAAAAGAATTAAAAGGCAGAATTATTACTTTGTTGTTTGTATGTATACCTAGAGTTTATGCAACTGGAGGCAAATTCCTCGTGTGTCCAGTGACACTTGGCCATAAAGAATTCTCTTCTCTTCTCCTCTCTTCTCCTTTCTTCTCTTCTCTTCTCTTCTCTTCCCTTCCCTTCCCTTCCCCTCCCCTCCCCACCACCCCACTCCACTCCATTCTATTCTTATCTTTCATTAAATGGAATGAGAATTGGATCAATAAAAAGACAAGGGGAAATGTATGTGTGACACAGTTTTCAGCAATCCAACCAGCACACAAGTAAATAATTCAGCAGGATTCATTTATAGAAGAAACTTCTTTATATACAATAACATAAAGTATGATGCATGTGTACAATACCATGCCAGAAGAAGTCAGAACCAGAAGAACACAGAAGCATTATAAACAGAGAAGCACTCATATATATACAGATCAGTGAAGCTAAGCCACGCCTAGGTTCCGAGTCATCTGGGTCACCAAATAGTCCCCATTGGCTGACCTGTTACCATGTCTATTCAAATTTATGGACCTTATACACTGACAATGTGTGGCACTTGGACCACGTAAGCAGAGAATTAGAAATGCCAAATTCTTTGTGGCAACAGAGAATTGTCAACATTTTAAAACCAATACTGTAGCATATACTGCATAAGATAACTTGGGAATCATGTGATTCCTCCCTTAGAGCTATCTATGCAACATGATGTAGCTCTCCTACAATACAATACTGAATCAAAATGTTTCTTGCCACCTTCTGTCAAAAACATTTGGACCAATCTTTGCAGCAAAGTTAAATAACAGCAAACAAATAACCCTACTTCTCCAGTAATTTGGACTCAGCTGGACATCTTCTTGGCTTCAGCTAAGCTGCTTTTGCTGATACTGCACGTATGATTTCAATTGACAATTTTTTTTTCCCCCTCTTGTAAAGAAAATCCATTTTGCTTACCTGAAATTGGGGGAGGGTAGAGCCATATATACAATTTTGTCCCAGCAGCTAAGTTATAATTGTAATGCTGGGAGTCTACAGCATCCTGCTGATACAATATACTTTATGCCTTCGCTAGGAAACACTTTTTCAAAAGGAAAAAAAAAAGCTGGAAGCTGAAATTCAGAAAAATAGTGCTTTGTGATCCTGTTTCCACATTATGATACCAGGTGTGTTATATTTTAGCATTCCTGAGTAAATAAAAATATATGGGAACTTTGGAATAGATATTGCTAACTTGCTTTATAAGTGAAATTACTCCACTTCCCTTTAGGTAAAAATGTAAATTAAGTCCTAGATAGAAATTCAAATTCCTATCCATTTGCTTTTAGGATAACTTAAAATATTTTAAATTGGGTTGTCTAAGGTTTATATTTGTATAATCAAGCATTAATCATGCCCAAGTCTACAAATATTTCAGTGAACCATCATATAGCAGAATTAACACCTACTATATTACTATATTGTTCATGTTATATGTAGAAATAACATATATGTATTGCAAGTTACACCTGAGAAGTATAGAGCACAAGGGACTCAATTTTTGTTCATAATGTGACCTTCTAGAATCATTACTGGCTATATAACTGCATCTAACAAATATGTACTGTTTTGTGACTTGTTATGTTTTAAAGTAAATGTCAGGTTTTTGGCTGGAACATGGGGGTTGTATATCTTGCCTTAAAGATATGAGAGAATGCTAGGTCATTCGGATCTGAATGGAACTGGTTAATGATCCATTGTATTCATACCCCAGCCTTTCTGGGGAAAATGTCTTCTGCTATGAGCAGAATTCCCTTTTGCAAAAGCTTAATACTAAAGCTCTTTCATATTGTTCATGGGTCTCCATCTGTATTTTGTGATTATTCTCACAGTTCATTTGACGGTTCATGTCCATTATTTTAACTTAATGTTTATTTAAATAGTCTATATTAAAATGCCAGGGAACTTGAAGCAGAGGATCTATTTGCCTTCATTCTCCCAGTGGGAAAAAAAGAAAGATATAAATGAAGTTCTAAACATTGTATATTTTTGATTGTAAAAAAAATGGGTAAATGAAATAATGGTGGGGAAAGGGGGAATTCCACAAGTTTCTAAAAGAAGATTAAATGATGTCATTGTAGCGCTTTCAGACTGAAAGTTAATAAACCAGGACCAGCCAAGTATGTAGTCCATGACATCTCCATCACAGTAAATATATGCTGCCGAGAGTCATTGTGTGTGAGCTGGACAGCTATATAAATTTGTTTGATAAATAAATAAAAACAATGCTGTTGTTGTCTTGGTTTAATTGGCCATTTGCCCCAAAGATAAATTAATATATACAAATCTTTAGCAGGGAGCAGCTTATTAAAACATTTATTAGTTGTTTTAATTGATTTATACAGCTTCTTATCTCACAAACGTAGCAACTCTGGGTACCCAACCAAGTTAAAAACTCCATAAAGCAACCAAAACAGTAACAATAAATATAACCTACAGTGGCAGTCAAAAACAGAAATAGTCACCACGGCAGCACTTATCTCTTGGGTCCCATTAACTTCCCAACTCCCATGCCTGGAAAATCAGCCATTTTTAAAAAGTTTTCTGGAGTGCCAGAAGAGTCAGTGCCTAGCAGACTTTGGGGACTGGGATGTCGCAGAGGACAAATACTGCAACAGAAGAAGTCTCTTTCCTGGGGGCCATCAAATGTCATTGTTGAAAAGATGAGACCCATTGCATGTCACTTCTATTGGACCACATGGTGGAAATAATAAAAGAAAACTCCCCCAAATAACCTGCTCTGACACTTGTACTCGCACTCACCCTCATGCACTAATTTGTTATTTTTTAAATTTTCTCCTACTATATTTCTCTTTTCACCTGCCAGACATTTAGCTGACATGTTCCCGGCTACACTCCCTTAACAGCTACGATTTTTCTCCTATCTAATCTAAATAAATGTTCATGTTATAGCTGAGTAAGTTGTTCAGTTACGTTTGGTCAGATGCTCCACTGAGTATTTTCTCTAAATGGCTGTTAGCCTGCCGAGCTTTGCCATAAAAAGCAATCTTTTTCTTCCTGCCTTGCATTTTTTGACCAAAGTACTGCATTATATTTCCATCTTGATAGGGAATTTGTACTTTGGGAGTAAATATGGCATGAAGGCAAGAACTTTGAGGGCGTAGATGATGAGGAGTGATCACCACCTCTGCTAATACAATCCTGAAATGGAGATGATTCATCTGAATTTCTTTATTATAGTCAGTTTAGCACAGCTGTACCTCATTTTTTATCTATATATAGTTCATTTAAAGAAGCAAGAGAGATCAAAGCTACCTTATGCAAATAAGTACAAGCCCATGAGGTTGCTGGTAAATTCAAAAGTCTACACTATGTGGTTATATTCATATTTTTAGTATTGCCTCTCAATTAAATGACTACTTTTTTGTGACAATTAACAAATTATAAGGTAATGTATTCACCAGAACCTGTTATAGTACTTCCTCTTCTTTATTCTAGCATATACTCATTCTTCTACTTTGTCTCTCTCTCTCTCTCTCACACACACACACACACACAAACACACACACAAAAACACACTACTGGAGGCTGTGCAAGATAGTTTTGTAAAGATTCTTGCATAAAGATTCATTATAGGGGCTTCCATACAAATTGGTGTATGCACAGGAGAGGTGAGTTAAAAAGGCCTTCTGTATATATACGGATGCACATCAGATTTTCATGCAGCTGTTTTCCTCAATTTAATCTATTAAAGCAGGGCCTTAGTAATTCTTTCTAAAGATGAACTAACCCACTCAGAATAAATTACAGCCTCATAGTCTCATAGAATGGATAATTCTCATTTTTTACATTGAAATTCCCTAGCATCTATGTCATGTGTATGGTGAATGTAGCTACACAGAAACACAAATAAGCATGTGCACTTATAAACCCTGGGAGTAGA
Organism: Pseudonaja textilis; assembly: GCF_900518735.1. The sequence continues at coordinate 19,957,086 of NW_020769323.1, forward strand.
AGAATTATTGCCTTTCATGACCCAAGAGTCTCCAGATTACAACTTCCATCCATCCACCCATCCTAACAAACAAACAAAATAGCTATTACTTAGATTAGCTGGGAGAGATGATAGTTTTTGTTATGTCCTTGGAACTGACCAAAGTTCCCAACCAAGTCCGTCTATATTACGGGGGCGTTTACAGCTCCCATTGGCTGGCTCCCTTCGACAGCCGGCTATAAAAGCCAGCTGCTAGGTCGAGCCAGCCGCTGTTCGCTGAGCATGTCTGCTTGTTAGTATGCAGACGCGACAGCCCTTTATTCCATTGAATAAAGCCATTCCTTGTTAATGCTCTGGTCTAGCCTCTCATTTCCTGATCTATAATACTGGCGACGAGGATGGGATGGCTAACCAGAAGCATTCCATTGAGCTGAAGTCACGATAGGCAACTGAACCGCAGCCGCGAAGCAGAGAGCTCGGTCAGTTTGCTAGTTAGCTAAGTGAAAGTGAAGCGTCTGTAGCCGCTCGCACAGAAAGCTACAGAGAGAGAGAGTGAAGTCAGGCGCTGAAGCTACAGCCGCCCCACTCGAGAAAAAGAGCACGAAATTCAAACTGCTGTCGTTTGAATTCGAAACTCAAGTGAAGCGCAGCGCTGTGTCCACAGCCACCAACGCGCCCAGAGAGCGCGAAATTTGAATCTCTGTCAGTGTATCCGCCAACGCTCTCCGGGAGCGTGAGATTCAAAAGAGTGCTGAATAATCACAGCGTTACAGCAAGAGCCTCTAGCGCTCACTAGTACAGAGCTGAAATCATTGAGCCAGGTGAATCGCTGCACCCACAGCCGCCTGCGCTCACGTGAGCACTTATTGGGCCTCGTATACCCAGAGAGAGGGCAGTCTACCATTGACTGAGGCGCCAATATGAACGCTAACCCAGCATTTCCGCCTTTTAATCCGGATGAAGAGAAGTGGGACTCTTATAGAAACCGCTTTAATCACTATATTGATGCCATCGGTCTGGCTGATGCAGCGGAGCACCGAATAAAGTCATACTTCCTCAGCTACTGCGGGGCCGCAGTCTTCGATACCGCAACAGCCCTCCTTGCTCCACGAGAAATCAAGAGCGTTCCATCGCCAGAGCTGCTGGAAACACTATCAAATCATTACTCCCCTAAACCGTCGCAGATCGCGAGACGTTTTGCCTTCCGGATGAGGAAGCAAGCAGATGGGGAATCCATAAATCAATACATGGCCGCCCTGAGGACAGCAGCTCTCCACTGCGAGTTCAAAAATTACCTGGACGACATGTTACTCGATCAACTCGTTTGTGGAGTCAAAGACTTAAGACTACAGAGGCGTTTGCTGGCCAGAAAAGATCTCAACCTCTCCCAAGCGGTTGAAGAAGCCTTAGCCACAGAACTAGCGACCCAGTCAGCCGCTGAAATCCAAGGGACCACCCCCAAGCCCAGTTCTGCCACTGTTCACTCCGAGGAAGCGGTGAGTGAAGAAGACCCTACTGAACACTTGGATGTTCATCGTCTCAAACCCTTGAGGCAATCACAGGTAGGGGCAAGGCGCGGGAACAGCAACGCACCAAATCACATCCTGTTATGCCTGTCCTGCGGGGGCCCCCATGCCCGAACGTCTTGCAGGTTTAGAAACGCTACCTGCAACAACTGCAGCAAAAAAGGGCACATCGCCAGAGCCTGCCAGGCGGCACACATGGCACCACAGAGGTCTTCGTCCTCTTACTCTCCTCTGGAGCCATCAAGGCAAGTAAAAAACTGTTATATTTGCTATCAAGCTAATCACACTTTTCTGACGCCTAATAAAATCACACTTTCTATTCATTTAGAAGGTAAACCTTGTCTCATGGAAGTCGATACCGGGTCAGCGCTCTCGATCATCTCGTGGAACACTCTTAAGAAAATCCGGCCCAGCCTGTCTAAGAGCCAACTCCAGAAGAGCCACCTCACCTTGAGGGACTATCAAGGAAAGAATATTCCAGTACTTGGAAAAGGCAAGTTCCTCGTTAAATTCAAATCCTTTAAAGGCCATCTGCCTTTAGTGGTTGTTGATGGTGCCCTCCCTAGCCTGTTGGGGTTGGATTGGTTCCCCTATCTCGGTCTTAGCTTAACGGGAGTCCATGCTGTCTCAACTTCCGATATTGACTCCCTATTTGCAGACTACGCTGATGTGTTCACCAACGAATTAGGCTGTTACAATGGCACACCCATTTCCTTTTCAGTGGACCCCCAAGCAGTTCCCGTCTGTTTAAAACCGCGTAAAGTACCATTTGCGCTACGCCCTAAACTGGACGCAGAACTGGACAAATTACTCAAACAGGGGGTGATTGAACCCACGGATTTTGCTAAGTGGGAGACCCCAATTGTCACACCCCTTAAGAAGGATGGCAGTTTAAGAATTTGTTCTGATTATAAGACCACAATTAATCGCTACCTACAGGTTAGCGCTTACCCAGTCCCGGTAATCCAGCACTTACTCCACACATTTGAGCCTGGCACCATTTTCGCCAAATTGGATATGTCACAGGCTTATCAGCAGTTTCCTGTTGACAGTCAAACGGCCGATTTACAAACTATTGTCACTCACAGAGGGGCATTTAGGTGCCGACGTCTCCAATTTGGCGTTAGTGTTGCCCCAGGCATTTTTCAGTCATTAATGGAACGAATACTCCAAGGCCTCCCTGGCGTGGTTCCTTTCTTTGACGACATATTGGTCTCAGCCAGGGACAGACCCCAACTTTTCCAAAGAGTTAGAGTGGTTTTAGACAAGTTCAGACAGCATGGCCTCAAGCTAAAAAGAGAGAAGTGTGCCATCGCCACTAAACAGGTGGACTTTCTTGGGTATAGAATAGACGCCTCTGGCATCCACCCGGTGGAATCTAAAGTTAAAGCAATTCACGAGGCACCCACGCCTTCCACAAAGTCTGAATTACAGGCTTTCCTAGGCTTATTAAATTTCTACGCTTCGTTCCTACCCCACAAAGCGTCAGTAGCCGAACCGTTACACAGACTTCTAGACAAAAATGCACCATGGCATTGGGGACCCAAAGAGGATTATGCCTTTAAAACAGTCAAATCGCTGCTCACCTCAGACGCTGTCCTTATCCAATTCGACCAGCGCCTTCCTTTAGTCTTAGCAGCAGACGCATCCCCCTTCGGGATTGGGGCTGTCTTAAGCCACAGACTCCCCAATGATTCTGAGGCACCAATCGCTTTCTTTTCCAGAACCTTTTCACCAACCGAGCGTAATTACAGCCAAATTGATAAAGAGGCCCTAGCCGCAGTTGCTGCGGTAAAAAAATTCCACGAATTTCTTTTTGGTCACAAATTCGAACTCATCACAGACCACAAGCCGCTTCTGGGGCTACTGTCGGGGGACAAACAAACACCCCAAGTCTTGTCACCCAGGATGACAAGGTGGACCTTGTTCCTGGCGGCCTACTCGTACAAACTCATTCACCACCCGGGAAAAAACCTAAGCCATGCCGACGCCCTCAGCCGCTGCCCGCTGCCAACCCCTGTGGAGGACCCAGCTCCGGTCCATGCCATCTTCGATGTCAGCGAGCTCAACCTACCTGTCACCTCAGGCGACATCGCCTTTCACTCCAAAAAAGACAAAACAATCGCCCAGGTTCTGGACTGGGTACGGAGGGGGTGGCCGGTCACTAATTTCACAACTGAATTCACACCATTTAAAACCCGCCAGCAAGAGCTTTCTAGTTTACAGGGCTGCCTGTTGTGGGGAACCAGAGTCGTCATTCCAAACTCCCTGAGCACACCTGTCCTGAAGGCGCTGCACGAGGGTCACCCAGGCATCGTCCGGATGAAGGCGTTGGCTCGGAGTTACGTCTGGTGGCCTGGCATGGACGACGAGATCGCCAAATGGGTAAGCTCTTGCCGACCCTGTCAGGAATCCAGGCCAGCACCGCCAATCACCACCCCAACCAAGTGGGAGAGTGCCAATGCACCGTGGTCAAGGCTGCACATTGACTTGGCCGGGCCAATGCACGGCAAGACCTTCTTGGTGGTCGTGGACTCGTATTCCAAGTGGATCGACGTGGCCCTACTACCCACGACCACCACCCGGGCAGTTGCCTAAGCCCTGACCCGTTTATTTGTAACACACGGGCTGCCTGACACTCTAGTCTCGGACAATGGCCCCCAATTTACGTCTACAGAATTCAGCCGCTATGTCACCAACCTGGGCATCCGGCACATCTTAAAAGCCCCCTTTCATCCTGCCAGCAACGGGTTGGCAGAGAGAGCTGTTAGGTCAACAAAGGAGGCGTTGGCCAGATTCAATCAAGAGGACTGGCACTCTAGGCTCTCCCGTTTTCTCTTGAGCCAACACACGACCCCCTGTACGGTTACAAACAAGTCTCCTGCCGAGCTCCTAATGGGCAGACACCTGAGAACTGTGCTAGAGAGGCTGCATCCCCATTATTGCCCTGACACCCCTATCGGGTCTGACGGCAGGGTCAGAGATTTTGTGTTGCAGGACTCAGTGTTTGTCAGGAACTACGCCGGCGATCCGCTATGGTTACCCGGGAGAGTCGTGGCCATCACCGGTCCGAGATCGTACCAAGTTCAACTGGAGGATGGGCGAGTTTGGCGGAGACATCTGGATCAGATAAGGAAGCGCCAGAGTGGTCATGCCAACGCTGAACCATGGACTCCGGTAGATCTCCAGTCACCACACCAGAATCCGATCGAGGACCATCTGAGGGGCCTGTCACCACTGACCGAGTGAGGGGAACGGACGGTAGACCGGGACCGTCCGCCAGAGACATCTGCTTTGCCGGCCAGCGATGCCACCGGGTTGTTGGACAATGACTGTACTATAAACCAACCCGGTGGCAGAGACTATTCACAGACGCCCGAGCAGGTCCCAGAGCAACCCCGCTCTCCAGCACCCACCAATCCTGATTCTCTGAACTCTGTGCCACTCAGTGACTCACCAGAACTGCGCCGGTCTGGGCGCCCGCACAGACCGCCTGCATATTTAAAAGACTATTCATGTTCGCATCTGGGGGGAAGGGGTGTTATGTCCTTGGAACTGACCAAAGTTCCCAACCAAGTCCGTCTATATTACGGGGGCGTTTACAGCTCCCATTGGCTGGCTCCCTTCGACAGCCGGCTATAAAAGCCGGCTGCTAGGTCGAGCCAGCCGCTGTTCGCTGAGCATGTCTGCTTGTTAGTATGCAGACGCGACAGCCCTTTATTCCATTGAATAAAGCCATTCCTTGTTAATGCTCTGGTCTAGCCTCTCATTTCCTGATCTATAATAGTTTTATTACAAATCTTCTGAAGCAGGGGTGTCAAACTCGCAGCCTGCGGGCCCCACCCCCACCCAGTTCAGCAAAGGGGAAGAAAGTGACACTGCCATGATTTGACACCCCTGTTCTAAAGAATATTTTGTCAAAGAGGAACTATGAAAAGTTGCTCTCTAGATCTCAATGCATTTTCTGAAAGTTGTTTTTAAAGCACACGCATAATGAAGGGAATGTCATACGTATTAAGTTATTCTCATGTTTTCAAAATTCTAATGAATTAAACACAACTCTGTCAAAACTTTTTGGGAAGTTCCCAAGATGACCACCTGTTTAAGCCCCTAAGACTGATGGCATATCCTATAAACCAGAGGTGGTATTCAGCAGGTTCTGACCAGTTCTGGAAAACCAGTAGCGGATTTTTTTTCGGAGAACCAGCAAATACCTCCTCTGACTGGAGATTTTACAATATCCTTCCCCTGCCACATCCACCAAGCCACGCCCATAGAACCGGTAATAAATGTTTTTTGAATCCCACCACTGTTGTAAACCTGTAATGTATAGACTAAATTTTAAACAGAGGAAGAATTTCAGTCGAAGAGAGGTTTTCTGGGGATCTCATAGAAGGTTCTCATAATGAACTGAGAAAATAGATCACATTACTATTTTCAAACTTCAGTAAAAATCAGAAAACTACCAATGATCATTTGAGAATATTCCGATATTTGAAAGAGCTCTGAAAAAAAATGCTGAAAGTGCTTTGAGAAGAGCAGTTGTCCTTGAACTTCTGTTACATATGAAAGAGGTCACTAAGATCAAAACATTTTCACTCTGCACCTACTTGAGAATAGTTACACTTGAAGTTTCAGAGACCATCCATGTAGAAGTATTCCATGAAGAATATATTCTCATCAACTTTTGTTTCCATTTGGATATCGCTTCTGAACTTTGTGCTTGAAGTGGAAATGAATTAAACTTTGATTTGGGGTTTTACCGAGTAGATTGACAAATCTTTACAGAAATGGTTTGTTCATATTATCATGAAAAAGCAAAGAGTTGTGATTTGATGTTAATGCCTTATTTTACTGCAACAGAGAGAATCGGAAGTCAGTGTTTCTTTTTCTTTTCTTTTTCTTATCTTTCCTCACTTCTCTTCCCCCTTTTCTTTCCCACTGCTTTTCTATTTACTTTTGTATTTTGTATTTTACAATGTTTTATAACTCAATAAAATGTTAAACCACAAGAACATACTCTCATCAAATGCTGGATATTGTCAGAGAAGAGTTTCAATCATGTTCTCGATCACCCTGTAATGAAAAATGCAGTATGCATGTCTTCTAAGGTAAAACCTCTTACGATATTTCTTTTAACAGGGCTAATGTATTATTTATCAAATGAAATGGAAATTAATGAATTGTAGGAGACCATGTCTCCAGGCCACATACATATTTATGTAATCTGAACACGACAATTTAAAAACCACTAGGAAAGAACCAGAGAATAATCAAACTGACAAAATAGGGGAGGGGCTAATATATTTCACTTAAAGAAGTACATTCACAAAATTAGTTTTCCTGAACCTGATATTGCCAGATTTCTTCCTTTTCCCCCTCAAATCACTAATTGCCCCATAAGAGTGCATGCCACGTGTGTGCCATTTCAGATTTTTAAAAATGGCTACCACAGCCTTTTTGCAATCCAGCATATCATTCATCATTTCAACTATGCTGATGAAAGTTGTCTGTTTTTCTCTTAACACAATTCCATCATGTACAACATTAAAACACACAAGCGGGCAGATAGCCAGGAGTTAGAATCAATATTTGAAAGGCAGATTTCTCTACAAAAAAAATGAATTCTAAATTTTTCACCAATATGGTATTCCTAGAACCAGCTTAAATGAAAGAGAAACTTGCTGAGTTGCAGAAAGTGCATCTCTGAAATTACAGCTGGATGCTTTTAATTCACGTTTGATATTTACAGCTCTTTTAGAAGACCAATTGATTAGCTGTTGTGTGGCCATGGACTTCCTTCCTGATTATAGTTTGTGTTGCAAAATTTGGTTCATTTATCACTGGCTGATGTAATATTACACAAAGCATAAATGCTGGAGGGATAGAAACCATAAAACTCCCTCTCCTTTCTTCTTAATAGGAGATCACATTTGGTATTTGAATAAAGTCTTGCAGAGAAGAAAATGTCAGAATTTCTGATATCAACAGGTTATATTTCAGGAATACATTCTGGAGATTTTATTAATTGTTGTTTTAGTTGCAGGGTTCTGGCAATTGCCCTAATTGAATCATGAGCTTCAAGCCAACCTCCAAAAAGATTCAAAGTATTTATTAGGAGCAACATGTGGGCATTAACCTAAATGAAGCCAACTCTGGCAAATGTAATTTACAGTCACCTGTGACCTGGTTTCCCCCCTCCCCTCTGGGTGTATCATAAATCAAATTCTCCAATGACGCTCATTCACGGGCTGATGTCATCAATCATGTTCTCCAATAAAGGATTTTCATGGGCAGAAGATATGGTAGCCTAGCTACAATCTTTGTAAATAAGGGTGGAATGTACTTCTGGTTTTAAACTGCCATAATGTTCCTTCAGATTCCCCTCTCTTTTTAATGGCAACTTGAAAACAGGCATGTTTTATGAGTTGACATTCGGCTCCCCTCACTTCTTGAAGGTGACCTGTACAAAACAAAAAACAAATTGAACGCAGGTATAGAATTTAGGGTTGCGAACCAGCCCCCGGGATTGGTTGGATTTTCTGCATGGAATCTTGCTATAAGGTGATCAGCCTGGACATTCCTTCTGTTTACCGAAGATGCCTCTGATAAGTGATGCTTAGAGATTAAGTATTCTTTCCTGGGACTAGTGAGGAAGGAAGTGCAATAATGACCTTAATGATAGACAGAGCATTCTCTTCTGAAGTTTTCCTGACAATGTTTTAACAAGAGATCGGAAACCCAGCTTGTTTAAAAAAAGATAAAGAAAAGGAAAATCATAGTCCTCTATTAAAATGCCAAGGAGACTTGTGGCACTATAAAATAAATGATGGCTCTCAATATAACAGAACGACACAGCTACTCTTTTGGAAAATATTATATTACATTGAAAGGTTCTGTAACACAATGATATTTTTTGTGAGCTGAGGGAAAGCCAATGACCTTTTTTATATTTGCAGATTCACTTTTATACTGTTTTAGATCATTTGGTGCTGAACCTTTGCCTCAGAAGGCTTCTGGAATTCATTGCCAATGTCCAGCCTACATTTTTAAATAAGTGATTTGAGTTTTGTATCCCTCTTGTACATTATACATATCGATGTCTTCAGGGGTGGGATTCAATTTTTGTAACAACCAGTTCTGTCGGCATGGCTAGGTGGGCATGGCTAGGTGGGTGTGGCCATGTGACTGGTTGGGCATGGTCTTTTTTTGACAGCAAACTCCCCCATTTTGGGGCCTTCTGGGCCTCAGGGAAGCCTCCTGGGGGGGGGGGTTGCTCCCACAAGGCTTCCCTGGGGCCCAGAAAGGAAAAAAAATGGAGTATGGGGGGCACAGCACCCCTTGCGCTCCCTTTTGGGGCCTCCTGGGCCTCAGGGGAACCTCCTGGGGGTGTTTTTGCTCCCAGAAGTTTTCCCTGGGGCTCAAGAAGGAAAAAAAACAGAGAATGGGGGGTGCTATGCTCCATTTTGGGGTCTTCTGGGCCTCAAGGAAGCCTCCTGGGGGGGGGGGTTTGCTCCCAGGAAGCTTCCCTGGGGCCCAGGAATTAGCAGGCAGAATTTGCTAGTACAAAAAATGGAGGGTGTGTGTGTGTGTGTGTGTGTGTGCTCTTGTCCATTTTTTTTTTGCCTTCCTGGGCCTCAGGGAAGCCCCCTGGGTGAAGCAGTAAGCAAGGGGAATCCTGGCACAGCTGATCATAGGAACTGATTGTTGGGAGGGGAAAAACAAGAAATACTTTAAGGAGTGACTGGGCGGGGAAGAATGCAGTCAGCGATGTTGGGCATGTGTGCAATGTTGTGCATGCATAATAAAGATTGACTGCGGGGGGAGCGGAGGGGCAGGCAGAGAGGGGCGGGGCCAGCCTGGGGCACGATTTGTCGGTTCTCCAAACTGTGCAGAATTATAACAACCGGTTCTATACAACTGGTCCAAATGGGTAGAATCCCACCCCTAGATGTCTTACAGTTTATTTACTGTTCTAAGGTACCTTTATTTTGTTAATTGGGGTCAGAAAATGTAAAATAGGGAGCAAAACAGGAGTAAATAGAAATAAAAGTGGAGGTCTTAATTGTTTATTAGGAAAATAAAAGCCATTTCCATTATGAGGTAAGTATAATTGTCACAGCCCAACACGATCAAACAACCTTCAATCATGGTAAAAAAACAAACAAACTCCACCTCCATAAGATGCAGCCACCATCAGAGGAAAAATGGATGGCAATCGTTTTTGGGGCAAGCAAAAGCCAATTTAAAAGCACATAATTAGCAGGCAGAATTTGCTAGTACAAGATGGGATGATGGCCATCGATACAGATGGCTTTTTAAAAAGATTAAACTAACATATGAATGATAGTTTTATCAATTCCCATTTGGCAGATTATTTCACAGAACATCCATGCTCCAAAATAGTATACCGTTGAATACCAGTAAGACAAAGCTTCTTGCTTCTATAGTATTTCAGGCACTTATGCTTTTATTTCATTTTCTTTTCTTTTTTTGATTTAAAGCCATCGATATAAGTGATATACAAACTTTTTTTTCTTAAAAAAATAAGGCTATTCCTAAACACACACACACACACACACAAAGCTAACAAAACAAAGCTAACAAAATAAGAGCAAATTGCACTTTGGGTACATTTGGGTAGAAGCTAGCTTTGGAATTTGGAGTCTAACTTTCAGAATGTGGACTCAGCGCCCACTGGAGATCTCAGACTCAGACTCAGTTTCTGTTTTAGTCCAAACAGGGCAGACTGATCTAGGAAACAATCAGTTTACCATGATTGGATGTCTTCATACTTATGCTGGATGAACAGGTATCAGATTTGCTATGATGGATCCTGCCCTGGGCACAGGTCAAGCTAGGTTTAGATGACCATTAAAGTCCCTGCCAATATGAAGATGATGCTCTTTTGTTGACAAAGGTGAGCTTAAACATTTTCTTCAATTGAGAAAAGAATGTTCTCTTCAACTATGCAGGCAATTGTTAGAAAGTGGAAGATCCCTAGCTTTGTTTTATATTTCACATAGGCATAAGCAATACTCTGTTGAACTATAATTTTGTAATTCACATTACAGTCATTTGCATTCATGGGTTGTTCAGACTGCAAGTAAGTGGCATACATCTGCACCGTGCTGCAGATGCCGTGGAAGCAAAACTATTTTGGGAAAAAGACTTAAAAGGGGAAATTATGCAGTTACAAATCTGAATGGATTTTTATATATATATATATAAAAAGCAACAACTTAATAAGATAAAAAAATCTATCCCCATGATAGCTGCTAAAAATGCCCATCAGGGTTGTCAGATTTTACCTCAACTTGTAATTTCATTTCATTTCAAATGGTCAGAATGCCATAATATTTTTAATTTTTATTATTATATTTTGTGTTGGTCAAGAGTCTCAATGAGCAAGGAGACATATAATGGGGACCGTGCCATATATATAGGAACAATCAGGTTTTTTCTTTTTCTTTTGTGTATACAAGAAGGAGAATGTTGAGGACATATCTACAAAACCTGTTTTAAGGTTTATAAGAGAGTATTCCTGCCTCAAAATTGGTGTATGTCTGTCTGCTATGTTTGCAATAAATAAATAAATAACTGTACAAAAATTAAAAATACCAAATTATTAATAAACCAATAACAAAAAAGTAAAATTCAGGAACAGGAGGAGAAAGAGGAAGAAAAAAAATAACATTCTCTTCTCTTAAATAAAAGAAAATAACATATCATCATCCAGTTGAAATTAAAAGTGAATCCATGGATGCCCCTTGAGTTTATGAAATGACCCACAAACGGGAGGCAATTAAATGTTCAAATCAGTTTTAAAAATGCTAGCCAGAATGCTACAATGGTTAGAGCACTGGGTTAATGCTATCCTCAGTTTATTCTTAGAATAGATTATCTTTTTTCCTTTTCTCCCTCACATACAGACAAATCAAAATTTGAAATTGGTAAATATATATATAGATAGATAGATATAGATATAGTATACACATACATACAGATATGGTATACATACCTGATGAACAGTTTTAACCCAAAAGAACAATCCAATTTTTTTCCTTAGCTACTCCAACAGTTCTCCAATGTTAACCTTGAAAGAGATGCACAGTAGCTGAAATTTATGAGAGATCCCAAGCCTCTGCTGATTCAGTCATGTGGATAAGATAATTTAGGCATAAGTTAGAGAAATATTACCAAGATAGATAATGGGCTTTTCGTGGCCTCATGCAAAAGCTAGACATTTTGGAGTTGCTCAGTTTGGATTCCTACAAGGAAGATGCGATTAGGTTTGGCAGCCTATATATTCTCTGCCTGTCACAAATTCATTTCAAAGTAAAATAGTCATGTAACTTTCAAAACTAAGGGTTTGTTCATTGGTGCTCTCTGAGCTTGGTTGCTTTCTTGCAGAGATTTCATTACCCAACCTACATAACATTATCAGTGCTACCGGTAGATGCTCCACTCTTTATTACTCCTTGGAGAGCAAACCTCACTCCTTACTAGCACTAATGATACTGTATTACCCAGTTTGGATAATGAAACATCTGGTAGAAAAAAAAACAAGCTCAAAGAGCACCAAAGACCCCTTATTTCAATCCTGAGCTACAAATACTCTTATCTATTGCTTGAAAAACTTTCCTGGCTGTCCTGAGAGATTTTATTATTCTGTGTGTGGTATAGAAAAGGACATGTACCACTACAAAGTGTTTGGAATTTAAAAAGAGGTATATAACTAGATAAGACAGAGCTACCCATCTTCTCTCAAATCCATGTCGAAAGCTGTAGCAAAAATGTTGTAATAAAGTATGCAGGTCAAAGACTTTATTCTTGGTAAAAATTATGCTTCTTCAGTCTCAGCTCTGGGGCCATTATAGGACATTGTGTAAGATTAGGAAGGGAAACTAACTTAATACTTTTTTTCTTTTAGCCACACAAGATGCTAGGTACAAGAAAGAATATTGGAAACTATACCTTTTTCAGCAACGGTTATTTTTCAGATACATGACAGCTGAATGTGAGAACAGTAGGATGGGAAAATAAGTTTTCCCCTCCTTAGATTCATTCAACACCTGCAGGGAGGTTATTAGTCTGTCCCCAAGAACATCTGCAAGCCTTATGAATATATGCTGATTGTAATGTTTTGGGGGAAATGAACTGTACCTCCCCACCCCTTCATTGCTTTCAGGAAAAATACAATGTAGAAATATATAGACATACTGCCAATACAGTGTGTTTGGTGTAGTAGTTAAGGCACCAGAAACTAGTCTAGCATTCTATTCTTCCAAGCACAAAGCCAATTGGTTTATCTTGAGCAAATCACTCTTTCTGAACTCTAGAAAGTCATGGCAAGCCACTCCTGAAATCTTGCCACAAAAATTACAGGGACTTATTCAGGCAGTTTCCAGGAGTCAACACTGACTTGCAAACACACCCATAAATGGCCAAAGGGTTGAAAGTTTTTTTATTTTATTTTATATGTTTAGGAAGTTCTGAGTTCACCAGATAGGTTTTAGGTGGTAGTTTTATTAGTAGGTGGATAACTCACCAAAGGCTTCCAAAATTTTAGTGGGCTTCAACTTGTTTTCCAAGTGCTTTATACCCCGTTGAACAGGAGTCACCAACCATGGCAACTTTAACCCTGGTGGACTTCAACTCCCAGATCCCTAGCCAGCTTTGCTAGCCTGGCTTTGCTGACTGGGGAATTCTGGGAGTTAAAGTCTGCCAGGTTTGAAGTTGCCCAGGTTGGAGACCTCTGCTGTAGATGTCAAGCTCTTTGCACAACACTAGTTGTATATACATTTTTTCTGTGCTATTTCATTGAGGTTGTCACAGAACTTTCTGGACTTTTCTTCCACTTCAGGAGAGGCTCTGATAGATGCTTATTGTCTGTATTGGTTGATGCTTCCTCAATCTTTATACATATGTAATGAATTCACGATGAACATTTTTTTCTGAGTTTCTTTATGGCTTATAATGAATCAGATTTTTCTCACAGCAAGTATCTTAGAATTCTGATTAGTAATATATAATAAAAGAATGATTAAGTTATAATCCAAGAATTCCAGCAAGTTCTTTATTTTGAAACAAACACTACTGTACATAGCAACAAAACCTTTCATTTGTGGCTCAAACTCTTATAGTAAAAAGGGCTGGAAGTTTGCTGCTTTTGTAAAGGTGGACTCTCATTGTTTTTGCATTCACTGCTCAATTTCTTGATGTGAAAACAAGTCCACACTGCACAGTGTCAAAAGAAAACAAAACCATCAATGGAGGTAGGTGATTGCTAAGGAAAGTCTCTACATTCCTTTTGCCCTTCATACCCTTGAGAATCAATATGTCCAAACAGAATAATCCCTTTAGATTTATCTGAGATTTAGGGATTGACTAGGCTAGCTCTTATTTGACACACATTCATTAATAGAAAGTTGTTTTACTTATCTGAAGGACACTTTACATTGATGTTTAAGCATGACAAAACTGACCGTGCAACTGACTGATAATGTGGTATATGGTCATACACCAGTCCCAGGAAAGGTTAGTAAGTCTTAAATAAACTATGTATTTACTAGAAAATGACAAATCCAACTGCAATCTAAACTATAGCTTTACTCCCTGTGTCAAATTTTGTTTCTGCTTGGAAATCACTTCTAGATTTTGTGCTTGAGAGGGGGAAAATAAAACTCTGATTTTGGGATTTTCTGATTAGATAAGTTATAGAAATGGCTAGTATATATTAACCATGTAAAAATAAAAAGTTAAGGTTGTCATATTACTTTTATTCTATTGTGCTCAAAAGTTGGAAGTAATGCTTTTTTTCTCTTCACACATCTCTCTTCCTCTTTTCCCCTTTCCCTACTTTTTTTACCATCATCATCATCATAATGGACTCTAGCTTTGCTCCCCACAAAACGATAAGCAGCAGTCAATAAAGCCACATAAGATTAAAAGATGCATTAACTTCTAAAGCTTGTCAAAATAGGAAACGTTGCCATAAAAATAAACAACAAAAACATAGTCAATAATTGGTGCTGAAATATGGAATGAGATCACATTGTCCATAAAAGGAAATTCTTCACTGAATCACACAAGGAGAATAATTCTTCAGACAAATTGTTCACTCCATTATATTGTCTGAAGAACTTTTATCAAATTATCATAATCATCGTCATCAGTAATATATATCATTTGAGGCAGCTGTCAAGAAACCTACATGGAGGTGTTCATGTAATCATGAGGAATTGGGCTCAACTTGAAAACTGCTTTTTTGGTGGGGAACAGATTTCATAAGTTGGGGTGGGGACAACAGTCCTTCCATCAGGTTTCCAGCATGATAAAGAGGGAAAATGCACACAGCAGTATTAATCATGTAATAATGTGGATATAATTTAACAAGAACAGGAATATGGGGTCTGTTATCAAGGCTGATGGAAAAGCTTCTTTTCCCCTTTTTAAAAATTTGCTGCTCCTAAAGATACAGCTACCACTGGAGGACAATGTTATGTTTATAAAAATCTTATGGTTGGTTTTTAATTTAGGTTGAATTATGTTCTCCCAAGGACACACTGCACTTGTGTCAGGGAGATCCGTCATAATACAAAGATTCCTATGATGGTTTGACTGCTTAACAAAATATATATCAGTTTTAAAAATGAAAAATTAATATAGCCAAAAACTTGTTCTGTTAATATTGTATTATTACAGCATTCCCCGCCCCCCATGCTTAATTTGCAATATTTTCCACATTCTTTGCTATAATAGCCTACCACAAAAAGATACCAACACCCCCCCAAAAATACAATGTTTCTTTCTCACAATCTAAAGTGTTACATACCCAATTTGGTTATACCTACTTTATGGTGATGGGAATATGAATTGCTATGAGTTGTCTTTTTAAGGAGTTTTTTTAAATAGTTATCTTTATTGAACATATCTTCACAATTAAAAACAAATTTCCACTCATTACAGCGTATTCATGTCGGTGTTCACTCACATTGACATATTTCTAAATGTGTAGGTTACTACTAAGTATTGTTACAGTTATTCCTACACTCAATTTAAGGCATATATTCACATAATTATTTACATAATTATTTACATGGTTATAAACAGTATTATCTCATCTTACCATAACTCCTACATATCTTTTATCCATCTACTTTGCAACCTTCCAACCAGTTATACCATAAATTCCTAACCTCATGGTACTCTGTTTCTTCTCTCTCTTTCAATTCCATTGATAACCTTTCAATTTCTGCTCATTCTAAAACCCTTTTTATTATCATAGTGTCAGAAGAGATATTGTCACATTTCTAGTTCTGGGTGAAGGCAATTCTTGCCACGGTTATTATATGGAGTATGATATGCTGATTTTTTTTTCCAATTTTATATCTTAATATACCCAATAAAAATATCTCTGGTTTTAGTTCAAGCAGTTTTCTTAAGGCTAGGCAACACCTTGACGTCTACTAGTATTAGAACTTAGAAATACAGGCCATTCAGTTTGTTCCACCAAACTGTCTTTCATGTTAGTTTTCTAACTCTATCTGCCAAGGGTCAAATTAAAAACTGATCTTTAAAATGCATAAGAAGTATAGTGATGATTTAAAAAACCAAAATAGTTTTCCAGTATTGCCAGTGGAGAACTGGTAACTTCCATTTTTTAGGCTTGAAGGTACAATAACACCATCTATTTACAAATAGCATGCATTTAAATTAGAAATACTCAGAGCTATTGTTAATAGGATTGTCATATGCAAAAATAATAGTTAATTGGAAGCATGTTTATTTTTTGCTTGGAATAGTATAGTGTGATATGCTATTCAAGGAGTTTAGTTGTATTAGGCCACATAGCTGCCCATGAACAAAGGTTCATTAAATAAAAGAATTGCCCTACTAAAAGCTGTAGTTGCTAAAATGCAAATATGCAGTTTATGAGCTAATCTCCATATTAGCACTGATATTCAATGTACACTGGAGGAGGCTACATATATATATATACCCATAGATAGAACTCTTTGAATTATTGTAATATTCTCTATGTTTATCTTGTTTATCTTGTTTCTGTTGTTTTTTTAGGCATCTAAACTCTTTTAATGCAATGATAGTCCTTCCTTCTAGAAAACAAAATAATCATTGATCATAACAGTTACAAACATTGCCCTAATTACTTGATACTGCTCTTTTATTCTGTCTTCCGATGCACAAAGATCAAGTCCTTTCCAATGTTCCTTTTGGGATTGGATCATAACTCAGAGCCCCAGGGAAGCTTCCTGGGAGAAAAAATGGCTCCCCAGAAGGCTTGCCTGAGGCCCAGAAGGCCCCAAAACAAGTGTGGGGTTGGCTGCAAAAAAGCAAAAAAAAGCCACACCCACGCAATCACATGGCCATGCCCACCAAGCCACACCCACCAAGCCATGCCCACAGAATCAGTAGTAACATTTTTGAATCCCATCACTGGATGGGATGGTCTTTTCTCTGGAACTCTGGTGTGCAAAATGTTCAGTATAGAAAATTTTAGTAGATTGGCCAGATTCACTACAAGGCAGTTTTATGTTCCCAAATAGATATCATTGCTACTCATATCATATTACAGAAAAAGGAAAAAAATACTGTTTCCTGCTACTGAATAACAATACTTTTAAAGTAATACCTTTGCATTCATTAAAATATTCTTTAAAATAGGAACAATTCTTCCCTAATATATTTCAAGTTGAAGCCACATTCCCTTTTCACAATTATATTGATCACAGTGATGCACTTAATGTAACAAGTTGAGTTGACTTCACAGAGAAAGCCGTAAATCAATATTAAGAATATAAATCAGTATTCAAAGCCCTATTACTACATCTGCTATTGGAATTATTTATGTCTCTAGGTTGCAAAGCATCTGTAAAAACCAACTACTAGCCTTGGCATATCTGAAGCATTTTATAGCATCCTTAGGTGAATTATACGTGAGCCCAAAGTGTAAGAATATCCTTTGAGATGCTGGTTTTCATTTACAAGTATGATTTTGCAATGAGATGAACTTTGGGAATGAATTACTTATTAAATATTTACAATATTCCAACAGCCATAAGAGACACGGATTAAGATTGGAGCTGTTCTATGCCTTGAATTTTGCAAACAGCCATGATCCTATAGCTCTTGCCAACTAAGAACCAGTCCAATAAAGCAGAGGTGCCTAAAGACATAGCAGCATTTACAACCATTAGGGAGAAAACAAAGATTCCATGTCATATTCTCAGTAGGAAATGCAAGCCAAGTTGTTATATGCCAACTCTTACTCCCTTCTCAGCAATTGCATAAAAATTACAAAACCAGCAGTTTTACATGTGAAAGCAAATAGGCAAGCGATTGGATGCTGGTTAGTGTTGTATTTCAAGGGAAAGAGAGGCTTAGACCAGGGCATGCAAT
>NW_020769323.1:19983611-20005571 GCF_900518735.1 Pseudonaja textilis
TATATATTCTTAAGCTTTTGCGGGTACTTACATGTATGGCATTCAGCTTTGTTCGGGTATTTTCCCACATCATAGTAGTTATGCTTTTAAAGTTGTGGCAACATTTCGGCAGAATCTCATCTGCCATCATCAGGCTTCTATATAGTGTTCATCTGTGAGTCCGGCTTTTATAGTGGTTTCAGATTTAAGTTTGGGGCAGCCTATTGCTATGCCAGAATGGTTTTTTCTACACCCTGATTGGTTGGGAGTCTTGGTCTGGGTTTATTGGTCTTGGAGTTTGCTGTGTTCTGCTTGATAGGTGTTTCTAATATCTCCTGTCTGTTTTCTGGCTCTTTTTGTCTCTTGATTGGCTGGCAACATTGTGTTACTTTATTGGAGGCCTTTAGTGCAGCTTGGCTCTGGGTAAATAGACGGCTATCATTAGTTAGGAAGCTAGGTTTCATCTGGGTGCCTGGTTGGGGTGTGTTTGAGCTGGAGGTATCAGGGGGGATCTGTCTGTGCCCAGGTGTTTGCCTGGCTTGTAGTGTGGAGATGTTTTTGTTTGTGAGTGCAGGCTTCCAAATGATTGACAGTCTGGTGGAGTCATCTCTTCTATTCATGTTCTCTGGTCTTTTTTCAATCTCTATGGCTTCTCTGATGATTCTGTGGCTGGGGTTTTCTATAGCGGCACCAAAACCCTATATATATGTACTCACTGATGTTTAAAGTTAAGTTCTCATCCTAAACATTGTTTAAATCAGGGGTCACCAACCTTTTGGACCTCAGGGACCACCAACCTCATTGTTATGTCCCTGGAACTCTAAGGAGTTCCCACTCAGGTCCGTTCGTGCTGCGGGGGCCGCTGCCCCCTCGCTCATTGGTTGGTTCTCCCCAGCAGCCAGCTATAAAAGCAGGCTGCGGGGTCCAACCAGTTGCTGATCGCTGCGAGCCAGTTCCAGGCTTGGCAAGCACGTTCAGTCCTTTATTATTCTAATAAAGTATTTGTTGCATCCATGCCCTGGTTCAGCCTCTCATTTCCCAAACTTAACACTGGCGACGAGGATGGGATGGCTACCAGAGGCACATTGCAACCGCTGAATCACTAGCCGCTGATTCGCAGCCAGAGAGAGCGATCAGCAGGCAATAAGAGCAAACGCTGATCCACAGCTAGAGAGAACGATCAGCAGACAACGAAAGCGAACGCTGATCCACAGCCAGAGAGAGCGGTCAGCAAGCAGCGAGAGTGAGAAGCGTCTGTAGCCGCTTGTTAGCCAAGCTACAGGGAAAGTGAAGCGCTGCGAGCCGCAGCCGCTCGTTTCTTTAGGCGCGAAATTCAAACGGCTGTCATTTGAATTTTTGCCCTAAGAGTACAGCGCGGTGCTGTAATTCAAAGTCACTGACGCCCACGCAGGCGCGAATTTCAAAATGCTGCCAACGGCCGGGCAGCCTAACCTCGTGTTAGCCCAGAGAGAGAGAGAGAGTTGTGAAAAGCCTCTCCAGAGCTGAAGTCACTTGCCTGCCACAGGCACAAGAAACCTTCCTGCTGCTGCCCCAGAGAGATTTTTTCCAACAGATTATACAACCTGATTTCCTCACTATGAATTCCAATCCAGTCTTCCCAGCGTTCAAGCCGGATGAGGAGAAGTGGGAGTCATACAAGAACCGCTTTAACCATTACATCGACGCAATTGGGCTGGCTGATGCAGGGGAGCACCGGAAAAAAATCATATTTCCTGATCTACTGTGGAGCCATCGTCTTTGACACTGCCACAGCACTCGTGGCTCCACGTGAGTTAAAAAATGTTCCATGGTCAGAACTGTTAGAAATCCTTACTAACCACTATTCTCCCAGACCCTCACAGATTGCCAGGCGATTCACCTTCCGTATGAGGAAGCAATCAGACAAAGAGACCATCAACCAGTACATGGCCGCCCTCAGGACTGCAGCACTCCATTGTGGGTTTGGAACCTACCTGGAGGACATGCTCCTTGATCAGCTAGTCTGCGGAGTCAAGGATCTCCACCTCCAAAGGCGCCTACTCGCCAAGAAGGACCTCAACCTCGCACAAGCCGTCGAGGAGGCCCTGGCAGCAGAGCTGGCAGCACACTCAGCCACCGAAATCCAAGGTCCTACTTCCAAGCTAACGGCAGTTCCAGTCCACTCTGAAGAGGTGGTCATAGAGGAAGGCCCCAGTGATGAAACCGACATCCACCGCCTCGCCAACACCAGGCAACCGCAGGTAGGAGCCAAGCAAGAAAGCATCAGTCCACACAAGCACATCACCCTGTGCCTATCCTGTGGTGGATCTCACCCGAGGGCCACCTGCAAATTCAAAGGAGCCACCTGCAACATCTGCCACAAAAAGGGGCACATCGCGAGAGTCTGTCAAGCCTCTCACAACTCGGCACAAAGGCACCCTCCCTTCTCACATTCTGGACCTCAGAGGCAAGTATTGAACTGTCGCACGTACCACCATGCCAAGCACACTTGCCATACCATTAGTAAAATCTCTCTCTCCGTTTTGTTAGAAGGTAAACCTTGTCGCATGGAGGTTGACACAGGGTCAGCGCTCTCAATTATCTCGTGGAGCACCCTCAAGAGGCTACAGCCCAGTCTATCAAGAAGCCGGCTCCAGAAGTGCCAGTTTAGCCTGAAGGACTACCAGGGGAAAGACATTCCTGTAATCGGCAGAGGCAAGTTCCTTGTCAATTTTAAAACTTTCAAAGGTCACCTACCTCTAGTGGTAGTTAACGGCAACCTCCCCACACTCTTGGGGCTTGATTGGTTTCCCCATCTAGGCCTAGGGCTAACAGGAGTCCATGCTGTCTCAACCTCTGACACTGACTCCTTATTCGCTGACTACTCAGATGTATTCAGCGATGAGCTGGGGTGTTATAACGGTACGCCTATCTCATTCTCAGTCGACCCCCAAGCAGTCCCAATCAGGCTAAAACCGCGTAGAGTCCCATTCGCTATTCGGCCTAAATTAGATGCGGAATTGGATAAATTATTAAAACAAGGGGTCATTGAGCCAACAGATTTCGCCAAATGGGAGACGCCCATTGTCACACCCCTCAAAAAAGACGGTAGCCTGAGAATTTGCTCGGACTACAAAACCACAATTAATAAGTTTTTACAAGTTAGCGCTTACCCAGTGCCCGTCATTCAGCATTTATTACACACTTTTGAACCTGGCAGCATTTTTGCCAAATTGGACATGTCTCAAGCGTATCAACAGTTCCCTGTTGACAACCAAACAGCGGAACTCCAGACCATTGTCACCCACAGGGGTGCTTTCTGGTGCAGGCGTCTCCAATTTGGCGTAAGTGTTGCCCCAGGCATTTTTCAATCCCTCATGGAGCGGATTTTGCAGGGCCTCCCTGGTGTAGTACCCTACTTCGACGACATCTTAGTCTCGGCCAGGGACAGACCCCAACTCTTCCAGAGAGTTCGAGCAGTGTTAGAGAGGTTCAGACAGCATGGCCTCAAATTAAAAAAAGAAAAATGTGCCATTGCCACTAGACAGGTGGACTTTCTGGGTTATAAAATTGACGCCTCAGGCATTCACCCCCTGGAGTCCAAGGTTAAGGCAATTCACGAGGAACCCACTCCAACCTCCAAAGCGGAACTGAAGGCCTTCTTGGGGCTATTGAATTTTTACGCATCCTTCCTGCCCCATAAAGCATCAGTGGCAGAACCCCTGCACAGACTGTTGGATAAAAAATCGCCTTGGCACTGGGGTCACAAAGAAGACTCCGCTTTTCGCGCCGTCAAATCACTACTCACGTCAGAGGCGGTCCTTATCCAGTTTGACCCCAACCTTCCATTAGTGCTAGCAGCAGACGCATCCCCTTTTGGAATTGGGGCAGTGTTAAGCCACAGGCTCCCCAATGGCTCCGAGGCTCCCATTGCTTTTTTTTCCAGGACGCTCTCTGCGACAGAGCGCAATTATAGCCAAATCGATAAGGAAGCTCTAGCAGCTGTCGCAGCAGTGAAGAAATTTCACGAATTTCTCTTTGGCCACTTTTTCGAGCTGGTCACGGATCATAAGCCTCTCCTGGGTCTACTAGCTGGGGACAAACAGACCCCTCAAGTCCTCTCTCCTAGAATGACGAGATGGACTCTTTTCCTAGCGGCATACTCGTATAGACTCATACACCGTCCAGGTAAAACATTGTCCCACGCTGACGCCCTCAGCCGCTGCCCCCTGCCGGCTCCAGCTGAAGACCCTGCACCGGTCCATGCTATCTTTGAGGTCACCCAATTGGACCTCCCCATCACTGCCCTTGACATTGCGGCCAAATCCAAGACTGACACAACGATCGCCCAGGTACTGGACTGGGTGAGGAGAGGGTGGCCGGGCGGTGATGTTGAAACCAAATTTACACCTTTCAAGACCCGCCTACAGGAATTATCCAGTTTGCAGGGCTGTTTGCTGTGGGGCACATGAGTGGTCATCCCGACCTCACTGCGTACCCGAGTTCTGGAGGCGTTGCACGAGGGGCACCCTGGCATCGTCAGAATGAAGGCATTAGCACGCAGCTACGTATGGTGGCCGGGCCTCGACGAAGACATCATCAGATGGGTAAGCTCCTGCCATCCCTGCCAGGAATCCCGTCCAGCCCCTCCAATTGCCACCCCCACTAAGTGGGAAAGCACCAGCGCTCCGTGGTCCAGAATTCACATCGACCTAGCCGGCCCGTTGCACGGAAAAATGTTCCTGGTGGTCGTGGACTCCTACTCTAAGTGGATTGATGTGGCACAACTATCCACAACCACCACACAAGCGATTACCAAGGTATTAACTCGCCTGTTTGTAATACACGGGCTTCCAGACTCTATTGTTTCCGACAATGGCCCCCAGTTCGCATCAGCCGAGTTCAGCCGTTTCGCTGCCAACCTGGGCATCCGCCACATCTTCATGGCCCCCTTTCATCCTGCCAGTAACGGATTGGCTGAAAGAGCCGTTAGGACCACTAAAGAAGCTCTAGCTAGGTTCAGCAAGGAAGACTGGCACCACAAACTCTCCCGTTTCTTGATGAGCCAGCATTCAACCCCGTGCACAGTCACTAATAAGTCCCCAGCTGAGCTCCTGATGGGCAGACGCCTGCGGACTGTATTGGACAGGCTTCACCCACATTACTGCCCTGACTCTCCCCTCGCTTCCACATCGGGGGTTAGGCATTTTGTCTTACAGGAAACTGTGTTCGCGAGGAACTTCGCTGGAGACCCGCTGTGGATCCCGGGCGAGATCGTGGCCATCACAGGACCCAGGTCATATCGGGTCAGACTGGAGGACGGCCGAGTCTGGAGAAGGCACCTGGACCAGCTGCGGAGGTGCCACAACACTCTCGTCAGCAGTGACTCAGAATTACAGACCAGGACGAGGCTACAGCATCAACCCCACATCAGCACCAATTCCGGTGACCTGCTTACACCAGCAGCCGATCCAGGGAATCCGAACACGGACAGCGACTTCCAGATGGCTGACCAGTCCGAACCAGTCAACGGGAGCACGTCCCCAGTGACCAGCCCTACGAGTCCCGAGCCAACCCGAACCGAGGGACGCGTTCATGACTCCCTACCGATCCAGCCTTCCCCTACAGACTCTGAACTGACAGACAACCCACCAGAGTTGCGCCGTTCTGGGCGCCAGCATAAACCTCCAGCCTACCTTAAAGACTATGCGTGTTCGCATCTGGGGGAAAGGGGTGTTATGTCCCTGGAACTCTAAGGAGTTCCCACTCAGGTCCGTTCGCGCTGCGGGGGCAGCTGCCCCCTCGCTCATTGGTTGGTTCTCCCCAGCAGCCAGCTATAAAAGCAGGCTGCGGGGTCCAACCAGTTGCTGATCGCTGCGAGCCAGTTCCAGGCTTGGCAAGCACGTTCAGTCCTTTATTATTCTAATAAAGTATTTGTTGCATCCATGCCCTGGTTCAGCCTCTCATTTCCCAAACTTAACACTCATAATTTTAAATCCTGAGGACCAGAGACCCTGGGAAAATCCCCAAAAAAGTCTGAAGGAAAATTCCCCACCCCGTTTTCCTACTGATTGATCATTCTTTATTTGGGATCTGTTTATTTGGGATACTGTCTCCAGCTCGATGGCGGGGGTGGGGAGAGACTTTTGGCTTCATGCAAGGAAAGCAGCAGAAGCAGCAGAAGTCTTTCTTTCTCTCTCCCAAACTCTGCCAGAAATGAGTCTTTGTGACACCTGTCATGCCGGCACAGCTTCTTGGAGCAGAATGCCTTGCAGGGTCCCAAAGACTCATTTCTGGTGGAGTTTAGGGGAGAGTTTGGGGGAGAGAAAGAAGGACTTTTGCTGCTTTCCTTGCGTGCAGCCAAAAGCAGAAGAAAGAAGTGGAAAGAAGCAGCCCAGTGGCCAGGCAAGGTGTGTGGGGTGAGTGGGGCAACTTCCCCCACCTCCGCCCTTTCCCCGTTCCCTCACTACCTCATGTTGTTTGCAATGAAAGTGACACAAGCCTTGTGTTCCCGTGGGCCATGTGGGCAGTGCAGCCTTGTGTTCCTGCACAGTCTGGATTAAATAGTTTACTTTATTGTCATTGCACTTCATATAATGAAATCAAACACCATCTTCAGTGCACATCATGACCATGAAAATAAACACAAACACACATCCTTCACATTCCACATCAATTGCTTGTGGGGTGCTTTGGCGGTGACATTTCTCTGCAGACCACCAAAATTTTCTCATGGACCACCAGTGGTCCCCGGCCCATTGGTTGGCAACTTCTGGTTTAAAGTGTTCAATTTAAAAGAGCAGTTGGAAGATTAAATAATCTTAAATGTGTAGTTTAAGAATCCTATCTGACTTTAACGTGAAAGTTGGAGCCTTGAGCAACAAAAAATATCTAGGCAGTTTCTTTCAAGAATGGATTCTACATGTTTCTGCTCTATTTATTGTACTTGTTCCACTAGTGTTTTTTTTTCATTATTTACAATCATAGGAAATATTACATCAAGATGCTGTGCCTAGTTTGTTCTGTGTGTTCACTAAAGATCTTTTTTTTTTTTTACAGAGAACATGACAGCAGAGGCAATACATTTAATGCATACCACTCACATGTATTTATCTGTGGGAATTTGGAACTAAAAATTTGGATAAGACCTAAAATGATGTGTGAATTGGCTTTAAAAAAATGACAGTCTTCAGTTTGTTTCTGTTCTCTTTCAGGAATAATATAGTACTATTATACTATACTATTATAGTACTATTATTATAGTACTATAGTACTATCCTATTTCTCTCTAGAATACACTGCGATTATCACTAAGAATTCTCAGGCAGCATTACTAATTGGCACAACTGATATGCATAGTTCTTGCACATCCCAAGTGCATCAGATATGTGAAGACTGATGTACCTTGGTGGGAGGAAATGCTATAGTGTCTGTTATAATTAAGTAAGAAACTTTTAATTTCCTTGATTTGACAAATTAACCAGTCATGCACTGTTAATCTCTGGAAATAGGGAAGGAGACTTAAGAAAATAATTTTGAGGATAATGCAAGTCTTGGTGGGCATATAAATGTTTTTTATTTGGGTATTTTTGGCCTTTGCGGATTCTAAGCAGCAATAATAAATATAAGATCTCATTTCAGTAAAAGCCATTTTACTGGCACAAAGCATAGGACAGAGAGCAATCTGTACTTCTTTGTACAGGTTCACATAATTCTTAAAACTTTTAGGATAAGAGCACCCAAAATAAGTGGAATTTTAAACAGTCATTAAAACACCTGTCGTGATACAGCCATAGACAAATCACCTGGGAAAGAGTTCCACAAATACAGACCAGCAATGTAAAAAATCCTTCTGTCTTGTATCTGTCGACTTCACAGTTGTTAAATGTAAGCCTGCACATGAAAGCTGATTTTTGAAATGGGAGCAAGCTCATTTAATCACAGGGAGGAGAACCCATAATGCAATCCCTTCCAAGCCTTTGATGTGGCCTCTAGAATTGTCTCCTACTTTGATGCTATATTTCTAGCAATGGCTTCAATTAAAAATTTGCTGTCAACTTTCTGGAGTGCTTTGGGCACTGGTTTACCACCAGTGATATATTGACATTTCACCATTGCCTTCAGCTTACCCCATTTCCTAAGCAAAACTATCTATAGACAAAAAAAGCTTCCTTGACACTGCAAAAGAAATACTGTTTGTCTCACAATAACATTTTCTTTGAAATTCCCTCTCTTTTCTTAATTCCCACACTGCCACTGAATTTCTAAAGCAGCACTGATTGATGCTTTATTTCCTCCTGAAACGCATCATCCTCAGCATCACTGTCCTGAAATACAATATCCTCATTTTCCAGGTTTTAACCCACTCTGTTAAGCAGAATGAGGGGGTGAAGTTGGGGTTGCTGTCTGCTTTTTTCAAAAGTTGCTGTAATCAGTGGTGGGATTCAGCCGGTTCACACCAGTTTGAGTGAACCGGTTTTTAAATTACCCACACCTTACCCCACTATCAAAGTGGATCCTGGGGGTTGCACTGAAATGGAGAAACACGCAATGGAATGGCTGACCCTGTCAAGCCCGAAATTGACATAAGTGTAGCCATTTTAGTTAGTCTTCGTAAATATTCTTTTTCTTACTTTCTCTGTGGTGGCCATGGGGGAAAGGGTTTCAGACTTGCCACTTTCCTAAGGAGGGAGGAATGGAGATAGAGAGTGTTTTGGCTAGGTGATCTTTCTTCCCGTGGGAAATGAGCTGTCCGTGCCTGGGCCCCTTGAGATGGAGATTTATGACATCAAGCAACATTGAATTACTTCTATTGGAGAATGTGACTTTTGTTGTTTCTAACTTGTAATATTGTGGGGTAATTCCGGGTTGTGTCAGATCCAGAATTACCATGGACTTTGCCAGGGGTGGTATTCAACCAGTGTTACTATCAGTTCGGTATTTATATTTTGCGTGCGCACGTGTGCTTTGCACACATGTGTGCTAGATGCACGCTGTGCATGCATGTAATACAATGAAAGTTGCGTCTCCCAACAGCTGATAAGTGCTGCACATGGGTGCAGAGCATTTGGAAAATGTCTTTTCTACTGTTTGTTCAATCTCAGCTGTGCCACACAAAGCAGCTGAGGTTGAAAAAGCAGGAAATAAAGGTCAGATAAGAGCCCGGGAAGACGGGTGGTCAAACAGCAGCAGACACAGAACCAGTTCTGTGTCTGCTGCTCTTCAGAGCTACCAGTTCTATAGAGCCTGGCAGAACTGGTAGCATCCCACCCCTGGACTTTGCCAATTTGATGTTTTCCTAAATAAAAGAAATCTTTTTTGAAGACGGACTTTGTTCTTTTCTTTTTAAATGGATTTCATCACTTGGAAACCTGAGAGACAAAAGAACAGAGAAAGCTGATTTCCCTTTCTTTTCCCTGGTCCTCCTCCTTTTCTTGTGCTGGCCTCTCCATTGCGCCTTTCTGGTCAAATAATTTTATGAATTAGAAAATAGACTAACCACTGTTAATTCTTTAGCAACCCAAAGAATGTCTATTTTGTGAAGATCAGTTCGAAGTTTTAGCCTAAATGAGGAACAAAATACCTCTGGTTGTTTAACACAAAGGCGGAGAACCCAGCAGCACAGGTTGTCCTCAACTTATGATCACAATTGAGCCCAAAATTTATGTTGCTACACAAGACAGTTGTTAAGTTAGTTTGCCCCATTATACAATTTTATTTTTCCTACAATTGTTAAGTGAATCATTGCAGCTCTTAAGTTGGTAACACGGTTGTTCAGTGAATCTGGTTTCCTCATTGGCTTGCCACAAGGTTGCAAAAGGTGATCACATGACCACAGGACACTAACTGCCATAAACATGAGTCAGTTGCCAAGGATCTGAATTTTGTTCACGTGACTATGGAGATGCTGCAACTGTCATTTAAGTGTGAAAAACGATCATAAGCCACTTTTTTCCATGCAGCTGTAACTTCAAAGGGTCACTAAACAAACCATAAAGTTGAGGATACCTGTACATTTAATTTCGACCATATCATTCAAGGCCCAAATCATACCAAAAGGTACGCAATTTATTATGGAGGAAATCGTGCCCTCTTTGGTAACCTATCCTTTAAACAAAGAGCTGATCCCAACTTCACCGCATCCTCCATTTGACTGGACTCATTTGAAGTTCCCAGACAGAAGAGATAGTATTAGCTCTTGCTAACTTAATTCCCTAGAAGCAATGGTCAGTGATGGATGATGCAAAGCTGAAGCTATCAGTGATAAAAGAAGGCCGTGGCTTGGGAGTGAGGGTGGAAGACAATTTGACCTATAGCCTGAAAACCAAATGTTCTGTATTAGACCTATGGATTAAAAACCTCATCATTGATGATTTATTAAAAACAAAACAAAAAACATTTCCTCAAAATTAAGCAACTTCTTCTTAGACTTATCCATCTACCCAGCCATCTTTAGAGGCAGATTGCAAGTAGGTTTCCACCCTGAGCAACAGCTTTATTACTTAATTACATTTCTTTTGAAGTTTTTTCCTCAAAATTGTTTAAAGAATAACTTGATAACAATGTGAAAGTATATCTGTGTGAAGGTTTCCATAATTGCTCCTTATATGCTTCTGGTTACATAAAGTATGAAGAACCATAAAAAGTCAATTCAAACGGTCATTTTCAAAACTTTGATGTGGTTAGTTCTGTGATCATCAGGAATAATGATCAAACACTTGAAGCATCAAAGATAGTCTCCTATATTTATTAGAAATAAAATGCTCATAGTTCTCATTACTTTTTAGTGGCATTTTTGTAAAGAAAAGTCTATTCTATAATGTTAAAAGAAAACTACAAACAGGCTAGGCTTGTTCAGGTATTTATTTGATTCAAAATTTACTTATTTGAAAGGAGACTCTACTGACACAGATGGATTTTTTAAAAAGTAGAAGTAATACATAAAACACACTTAGTATCAAGTACCTTGAATAATAAAGATAAAATGGCATTGCATGATAAAGTAGATGCAAATTTTCAAAGAAACAATTACATTACAACAAAGCGAGAAAATATGACAAAATCAATACAGTTTAGCCCAAGCTCTAGTTTAAGAGAAAAATGGTGCAAAATAATAGTTTACAGATGATATATAATTCTCTCAATAATATAATTCTCTCAGTAAAAATAGTCCCTGCTTAACAATGATTTGTTCAACAACCAAAGTTATGATGGCACCGTGTGATCAAAATTTGAATGCTTTGCAGCCTGCTTCCATTTTACAGCCATAGTGTATGCTTCAACTCCTCCCATTTGCCTATCTAAACCCCATATCTGCCTTTCTGTCAACCCTGCACGCAACCATCAGCTACCCCTGCTACTTCCCAGATCAGGGGTGGGATTCATTTTTTTAACAACCAGTTCTGTGGGCATGGCTTAGTTGGTGGGTGTGGCTTGGTGGTCATGTGACTGGGTGGATGTGGATTGGTGGTCATGTGACTGTCTGGGTGTGGCCAACTCAATATCACTCACATCGAGGCACACATCTCCTCACCTGGTCTCTCATGACTGTGGGGATACTGCAACAGTCATAAATGGTCATAAGTCACTTTTTTTGGTGCCATTGTAACTTTGAATGGTCACTCCACACAAGCAAAGTACCAAGAAAGGAAGAAAAAAAAACTCCAGAGAAGTTCAAATTCAAAAACTCCAGACAAGTTCAAATCCTATCAAATTCTGTACCTGTCAACAGTGGTGTCCTCCAAGGCAGTATTCTAGGACCAACTTTCTTCATACTCTATATAAATGACCTCTGTGATCATATTAAGAGAAACTACATTCTCTTCACTGATGATGTAAAGCTGTTCAATACCAGAGACAAAACTGCTGCCCTTCAAAAAGATCTTGACTGTATCAGAATGGTTAAACAAATGGCAACTTCAAATCTCAACAAATAAATGCTCTGTCTTACATATTGGCAAAAAAAATCAGAAAATAAAATACAAGCTGAATAGTCAAGATCTTGTTGATGATCCAAGCTCTGTAAAGGACCTTGGAATATTCATCTCTAATGATCTAAGTGCTAGAGCCCACTGTAACTATATAGCCAAAAAGGCATTAAGAGTTGTTAACCTAATCCTACAAAGCTTTTTCTCTGGTAATATCACATTACTAACTAGAGCATACAAAATATTTGCTAGACCAATACTCGAATACAGCTCATCAGTCTGGAACCTACATTACATATCTGATATTAGCACAGTTGAGAAAGTCCAGAAATATTTCACAAGAAGAGTTCTCCACTCCTCTACTCATTGTAGAATACCTTATGCCACCAGACTTGAAATTCTAGACCTAGAAAACCTTGAATTACTCCGTCTTCAGTCTGATTTAAGTATGGTATATAAAATCATACATTGCAATGACTTACCTGTCAATGAATACTTCAGCTTCAACCATAACAACACAAGAGCACACAATGGATACAAACGCAAGGTTAACTGCACCAAACTTGATTGCAAGAAATACGACTTCAGCAACAGAGTGGTCAATGTCTGGAATACTCTACCTGACTCTGTGGTTTTTTTCCCCAAACCCTGAAAACTTCAACCTTAGACTGTCTACTATTGACCTCACCCCTTTCCTAAGAGGTCTGTAGGGGGCGTGCATAAGCGCACAAATGTGCCTACCAACCCTGTCCTATTGTTTCTTTTATTTTTCTTATATGTACCCATTTCATGTATTCATAACTATGTATATACTTATACCTATTATCTTGTAAGCGATTGACAAATCAAAATAAATAAAATAAAATAAATAAATGTAATAAATGTAATGTAACCCTTATTACAAGAATGTAATAAGGGTTAATGGAGAGGCAGTTTTTGTAAGCAACACCAGAATGTTTCCTTCTTGCCTTTCTTACAGGATTAGGACAGTAATTTCTTCTAACTACTGATTCTCCAAACTGCTTAGAAGGTTAACAACCAGTTCTAGTGAATAGGTGCAAACTGGTAGAATCTCACCCCTGTCCCAGATGATCTTCACCATCTTCTACCTCCTCCTGACTTCCAAATATTGCAGATTATGGGAACCATTTGCAGTTTACGATACAGACAACACAGACTCATTCCCAGAAGCCTGCACCTGCCTTCAAGAGTGAAGGGACACAGGGCAGAAAACATCCTGCAGCCAAGAAGGATCCACAACCCATTTGTACTACTCAGGTGACCCTGAGGACATAGATAAACTTCCAAGCATCCTCAATGACGTTCTAAAACAGGAGTGTCAAACTTGCGACAACACATTGTCATCATGTGACATAGCACAGCTTCTCTAAAACAGGGGTGAGGGTGGCCAGCACATGACGCATCTAGCCCGCGGGCCACAAGGCTGACACCCCTGCTCTAAAAGAATGCAAATGACCAGGTGTTTGCAAAGAGTAAAAATCCTTCTATCCCTCACCATCCAGTCAGATCTGAAGAAACTTCTTGGATGATAAGCAAAACATCTTCAAAGGAGAAAGAAAAAACAAGAAAGTCCAGTTGTCTCCTGAAAAAGCACCTTTGGAGCAACCATGGCTTGGATGACTGAAAATCGCCATAGACTTTTAGTCATGCACCTTGGGATGAACATCCTTCAAAGGTTTAGGAGTATGAATGGATTTCCAGAAAAACTGCAGAGTACAGGGACCATTTGCACTTCAGTTTGAGATGCAGACAACACAGACTCATCCCCCAACAGCCTGCGCCTGTCTTCAACAGCGAAAGGACACAAGGTAGAAAACATCCTGCAGTCCAGAAGCGTCCACACCCATTTGTACTACTCAGATGACCCCAAGGACACAGATCTCCAAATGGCCTCAACAACTCTCTAAAACAATGCAAATGACCAGCAGTCTGCAAGGAACATAAATCCTTCCATTCCCCACCATCCAGTCAGAGTGAAGAAGCTTCTTGGATGAGAAGCAAAATGTCTTCAAAGAAAAAATAAAGTCCAGTTGCCACCTGAAAAAAAAAAACACTTGCTATGTGAAGTGTCTCTGCAGTCCTTGTCTACTAACTGGAACCAGATCTGCCTTTGCTAATTAATGCAGTCACATGATGTTTTGCTCAATAACCTCTTTGCTTAGGGAGGGAAATTCCAGTTAGGGTTGTTAAGCAAGGACTATCTGTGATTTATAAAAGTATATCAATTTGTATAATTTAAAAAATGCTTAAAATGTTGTGAAGGAGCACTTTAGCAATATGTGGTGATCATATAAAAACTCTTAAAAGTGCTGGGAGAAAAATACACAGTACTGTTTAAAAAAAATTAAGGAAAATTTGAATTGATATCTCAGAGGTTTTTTTTAATTAGGAACTGTTGCAGCATGCATAAAAATGTGTTACAATCTAAAATATATGCTAATGATCATGAGGACAACTTTGGCTCAACATTGGAAAAGAGACACTGATTATTTCAGCCTGGAGTATCCAATTTTGGGAATATGCAGCAAGGACAAAATTAACAGTATATACTCAGAACAGAAGCTCAATCAAATTAATGCAAACTGGCTCCCTTTTATATTGTTTATCATGCAGCAAGACAAACTTAGAATAAGAAGAAATCAATTGACATAAGGACTATAATCAGAAATAATTCCAATGCTTATAAACACATTAATTGGAATTATCAGTTCAAGTACAATGGGAGAGAATTTGAAATCCAGTTTTTTTGTAATGTTTTTAAATTTTATAGTAGTAGTGCTTTCATTGTTTTTTTCTTTTCCTTGTTTTCCTCCTTTTTCTCTTTTTGTATGATTATACAGATAATTCTCAACTTACAACAGTTTATTTAATGACCATTCAAGGTTACAATGGCACTGAAAAAGTAACTTATGATCATCCCCATCCTCCTGTGATCAAAATTCAGACACTTGGTAGCTGACTCATATTTATGACGGTTGCAGTGTCCAGTGGTCACATGACCACTTTTTGCAACCTTCTGACAAGCAAAGTCAATGAGGAAGACAGATTCTTTTAACAATTAGGTTATTAATTTATTGACTGCGGTGATTCAACTTAATAACTGTGGCAAGAAAGGTTGTAAAATG
Organism: Pseudonaja textilis; assembly: GCF_900518735.1. The sequence goes on from NW_020769323.1 coordinate 19,998,643, forward strand.
AGACAAAACTCATTTAACACTTGTTTCCCTTAATAGAAATTTCAGGCTCAATTGTGGTGGAGGACTACCTGTATGTGCATTTATCCACAGAATGATGATAATTAGATGATAATTAGTTTAGTTTACTTTATTGTCATTGCACCTCGTACAATGAAATCAAACACCATCTTCAGTGCACATCATGACCATGAAAATAAACACAAACACATATCCTTCACCCTCGACACATTGAACTGGAAACCCCCAATACCACACCAACACTGCACTATACAGCAAAATTCAAAAGAGCTGTTGCCCTGGGATAGAAGCTGTTTTTCAGCCTATTTGTCCTTGTTTTTATTATCCTGTACCATCTGCCAGATGGTAATAGTTCAAAAAAAGGGTTCCCAGGATGAGATGGATCTTTGAGAATGTTTTGAACTTTCTTAAGGCAGCAACCAATGATCTTCTGGGCAATGGCATTAACCCTCTGGAGTGCTTTCCTATCTGCCACTGTGTAATTGGCAAACCATACACAGGTGCAGTAAGTTAAAATGCTCTCTACGGTGCAGTGGCAGAAGGTCACCAGCAGTTTTTCATTCAGTTGTTGTTTTCTGAGAAGTCTCAGGTAGTATAATCTCTGCTGGGCCCTTTTGATCAGGGCTGCAATGTGAGCACCTGGCCACTTGCTCCACTTGGTCTCCATTGATCAGCAAGGGTGATCTGTTCCTTCTTTTATCCACTATAAGCTCCTTGGTCTTATTGGTGTTGAGGACCAAGTTATTGTCTCCACACCACGAAAGCAACCGGTCCACCTCATGTCTGTAGGCAGACTCATCCACTCCGGAGATGAGTCCCACCATTTAATTAATGATCATATCAATGTCTTATTCAGAGTTTGGTACAGATTTCTTTTTTTTTAATGATATAAAATGTATTGAGTTCTACATGATCATTTAACGAATTACCATGCTTCAGATTTTATCAGTTCTAAATGCCCTGTTTATTTACTGATGCTTTCTTATTTAATTTTCTACTTTTCTTCTCTCCCTCTGTAATTTTTTTCCTCCAATGTTTTAATAAATAGAAAATTAGAAGAGAAATACTGATGGAAATGCTTCTTGTACAGTATATGCAGAATCCCATAGAAAGCCGGTGAAGTTTATTCTTCGAAAGGGCTCAGTATACTTCTGGTATAAGCATGAGGCATTCATTGGCATCAGGAAACAATCTTAAAAATATATTTGGAATTGTTGATCAAAGAGGCATGTTCCTTTGAGACTTCATGCAGCCTGTTCTACATTCAACTGTAATATGCAAGTCACCTTTATACTGTAAGAAATCAAATAAGATGACAGGGATATTATAATGTAGACAATATGAAACATATGTAGAGCTGGACTAATGTGTAAAAGGTCACGACATTTTCGTTTCTCACATGACATTAAAAAGGCCAAGCAAAATATCACCTTCTAGGATCAGATGTTTGCATCATAAATGGAACAGCTTCAGAAGCACTTTTTCCCCCGAATGCCATATTAAACTCACAATTTATTGTTATTACTTTGGCTAATGTTTTAAATTGTGCCAATTTTTAACTGTGATCCCTTTTTTTTATCCATAGCTAAGCAACATCTGCAAACTTGATGCATATGAGATCAATAAAACAGGGAAACTTTTAGTGTTTTTCAATTTGTTAGTTAATCTGTTCATAGTATATAAGAAATATAATTTCATATAATGGAAACAGAACATGCTTATATTAAAAATCAGGGCTCATACTTGGACTGAAGTATCCTAGAGTAGTAACTATATCCCATTTCAGCTGGTACATTTGAAGATATAATAATTTGATTAGAAACTGGATTGAGGATTTACAGTGATTTAGGACTAATTCATTAATTACTTTCAAAAAAACTGATGTACTTCTCTTTTAAAAAAGCATTTTAATACATTCTTTCAAGGTCAAATTTTAATATTTTAAATATTTTGATAAAGGATTTCTGCTGTTTTCATGCTTTAATGTATGCAAACAATTTATGTTTTTCTTTACCCATATATTTCCCCACCTAAAAGTTTGATGTAACCCTTAGAATCTTTTTTTCACTGTGATGTCAAATTGTTTGAAAATAACAACTGCAAGATGTGAAATCAGAAGTAGAAACAGGGTGATAAATGTTTCCAGCACAAACTGCCTATAAGAATATATTGATTTGCTAAATGACCTTGGTGTTTGTTTAAAGACTGCTGCATTCACTTACAATTGTGGCATTCACTTAATGACTACCATAAAACTGTTAAAATCACATCCAGTCATGTGGGTGCCTCAATTTACAATTCTCCTGACTTACAAAAGAAATCCCAGGCACCATTACATTCATACATTAAGTGCTACTTTCATTTCAAAATGTAGTGAAACTGAACACAGTCAGGTTTAAGATGTTCTTCTAATGCACTCCAAGTATTTTACTGTTTTGCAAGAGGTTGCATAAAGTAGAAGCATAAGGAAATGAAAGAGCTCCTTGAGTATTTCAAAACACTGTGCTGAGTATTCAGATTCAAGCTCATTGAAACGTAACTAAAAAGATATACAAAGCAAACACGGTAAATATTTGAGCATATTTTTTTAAAAAACATACACATTCAAATTCTCTTTGTATGAGAAATTTTGATCATGAATATGCTTGAGGAAGGTGGTAGAAGAACTTTTTTTTTTTTCAGTACCCAATTGGCTTCTGCTGATGAGTTTGGAAATGAACAAAATATAGATTCCCACCTTTGATCTTCTGTCTATGTTTATAAGAAGTAAAAGAAAAAGCTGAAAGGAAAATCTTAGCTCTGAAAAGTAAGCACTGCAATTGGAAACAATACTGGAAAATGTCTTGCTTAACGCTGTGTATCCAACAGTTGAAAGATGGTAGTCTCTCCCAAATGTTCTCCTGCAAATTATGATCAGTAGAAAAACTCACAGGAAGTTAAATAACTCTATAAAAGATAAGCAGCAACCAATACAGATCTTTCGGCATCAAGGCAATTTTTACAAGGCTACAGTTAGCAGCTACATGCTGTATTTAGCATCAACTGAAGCTTCCAAATATCTATATATAGAGTACAGGGGTCTAAATGTGATGTGACTAGGCAGAAGTAAACAATGCCAGACTACACTGACCAAGAAAAGTCTGTTTTGATATACTGAGCACAACTATTCAAATGAACTAATCCCCAAGCTACAATCCTTATCTTTCAGGACAATAAAACCTACAGTATACAAAACTGATTGGAAATCATAGTCTCCAAGTATGACTGACAGTTAATCGATCATGTATGAGGTTTAATTTTAGTTTGTTCACTATAGTCATTCCACCATCAACCCAAATAAGGTTGCTTCCATGGTTTTAAGAGACACTGATTCTCTTAACTCCAGCTAAAATAGCTTGATCCTCATATTGCTACACACAACCCTGATTTTCTGCAGTTTAAAAAAGGAATAATTTCACTTTGTCAAGAGATATGGCCCATAGTATGATTCAATTTAATATTAGAGCAAATATTTACAACTGAACATAGGGGTAACAAGATATCCCTCCCAACACACACTTTAGAGTACCTCAGTAATATCAAAATCATACTTTATAGGAATCTGAGCCAGATCAGTGAGTAGATAAAGTACAGGTAATCCCCAACTTACAACAGTTCATTTAGTGACCATTTAAAGTTACAGCAGCACTGAAAAGGTGACTTATGACCATTTTTTACACTTATGACCATTGTTGCATCTGCACAGTCATGTGATTTACATTCAGACACTTGACAACTGACTCATATTTAGGATGGTTGCAGTGTCTGTGGAATCATGTGAACCTCTTTTGACAAGCAAAGTCAATGGGGAAACCAGATTCACATAACAACCGTGTTACTAATTTAACAACTGCAGTGATTCACTTAACAAATGTGGCAAAAAAGTAATAGCATGGGGAAAAAACCACGTAACAAATTTCTTATTTAACATAAATTTTGGGCTCAATTGTGGTTGTGAGGTCCAGCTGTACAAGACTGAATAGCTTATCTTGATGAAGGGATCAGATTATTGCCTTATAAAATATTAGGACTACTCTTATCTTGACGTAATTTCATTTTGCCTATGAAGCATATGAACAACTCAAATCAACTAACCTTCTATGGGACAGCAAATGCACTTTCAGAAAATATAGACCCAATGTAGGCAATATAAAACCTCCCTATCACATTGAATGGCTAAATGCACTGAAACAGGCAACATATGGGGAAAAAAATAGCATTTAGAAATGTAGCCTGCCAAAACAATATGTTCTGATTGCTAACCCTTGGGCTTATTTAGCATAGATGATACCATTTGATAATCAAGCACAATAAAGTGCAACAATGTCAATCTCACCATGCCCAAGAGAGAATGGAGCATTCTTCTTTGAATGTTCTACTCAGCTTTCTGCCATATGCAGTTATTGTCCACTGGAGTCTAAATGTTATCCTTTTCCTTTATTTCCCTTATGTAGTTTCCACTTAAATGTCTTATTCAGCTGCATGCCATATTGTACAGTCTACATGTACAATATGTAGTAACCTGTAGTAAATAATAACATGCCTGTTATTAATAATGTGATTAGGCCTAATCAGCGAGAAATTCTCAGGTAACAGAACTGCTGCTAATTTGTTTCTACCTATTCAATCAGGCTGGATTTGCATATTGCATTGCTAATGGTTCTGGCTCTTATCTAGAAGAACAGGCATCCTGGTGGAGCAGCACAAGCAGTCATAAATGATACTGTCTATACACTGGGTAGTGCCAAACTGCATTACAAGTCATGGTAGACAAATATTCCACAGATGAAAATTATCCTTCTAAAGTGATCTTAAATTGAAGAAAATGGAAGACACATCTTGGGAGGAAATAAGAATTAATTCAACTTCAAAATCCATTGTTTATTGTGGGTGCATGTGATACACACACACACACACACACACACACAAGTGATTGCCTGGACAAGTCTCTGTAGTTTTCTTGAAAAGATTTTGGAAGTCATTTGCCCTTGCCACCTTCCTGGGCTGAGGGAGAGTGACTAGCCCAAGATCACCCAGCTGGCTTTGTGTTTAAGGCAAGATTAGAACTCACAGTCTCCCAGTTTCTAGCCTTAACCACTACACCAAGCTGGCTTTCATTGTACAATGAATAAAGAATTCATTCATTCACCTGCCTGAATAGCATTTGTTAAATTACCAACTGTTTTTAAATAATACTCAATTAAAGTTATCACTCGCCATATATTTTAAAGGCAATATGTTAATGGGGAGTGAGGAAAAGAGGTGAAATAAAGGAATTTATTATATACTCGCCGATAACCCATCGTTGCCGAGGTATTTATTTATCCCAGTCCTGTATTAGACAGGATTGTATTAGTCGGGACTCATGCTGTTGTACTGTCTGTCACGCAATTCTTCTCTTACTCCACAAGAGGGAGCCCTGTGAAGCGATTACCATGGCAGAAGCCATTTTAAGGCATAAACACACCCCAAGGGGTGTTAGGAGTTTCTTACCCCCACAGTATTTGTTTCCAGAGGGTGTCATCTGTGTACCAAGTTTGGTTGAAATTGCTCGAGGTATTCCAGAGTTATGCTGGAATATAATAATATGTATATGTATATGTATATATGTAAAAGAAGAAACAGACATCTTGCGAACTCCAGAACTAAAATTATATTTACTTACTAAGCTTTCGTCAGCCTCTGCTGACTTCGTCAGAGTATTAAGCTACCATTACAGAGATCTATGCCTTTATATATTATTAATCAATTTAGCCCTTGCACAAGTAATAGGCCCTTCCAATCGCCTCCCACTTGTAATTAGCCTTGTTGTTTTTGCTTCAGTCATGTTAGTCAAAGGAGGCTTATCTTTTGTTGTTGTTTCCTCCTTTGTCAGACCCAGCCTGGAATGATTATCTCTAAGATGTGATGTTAACCTGCCAGCTATTGCAATTTGTTGCTTTGCTCATGACCTTGTGGTCAGCAGTATTCCTGTCTGTTATAGCTTGAAGCAGCTCTGCCCGGCTCCTCTGTATTTGGACAGGCCTGGCTGTGCCTTCATAGGATAAATCCACACACCCAGGGAAGGGGGGTGCCATCACTGCATAATCACTTACTGACCAAATATGTGGGAAATGAGAGGCTATTTACCTGGAACCATAAAGTATCCAAGGCATTCTCAGTGCCCTTTTAGTGCATTGAAGTTTTTTTTTTAATGCAAGGAATTTCAGTCAAGCAATATATGTCTCTTTGCTGCACTTTGTTCCCATTAAGTGTAGTTGAAATAGTATTCCAATACATGAGAATTTACCAATAATAATTGTATTATATATAAAGTTCTGTCACTGTGCCATTTAAAAAAAACATGGTTGCATGCACACTTTTAGTAGATGTACAAATTCACCTGAAAAATGAAGAAAACATAACCTGGTTTAGTTTAAAAGCATCTTAGTACCATTCCACCCCAAAATCCTATTTTAGGGCAAGTAGAAATAAAAAAATAAGTCTGATGGACACCAAAGAAAGAAAACCAATGAGAAATCTTGACCTGGGTTCAAAGAAATTGACAATCTAACATAGCCGTCCCTGTTTTAGCCTTCCATAAAGCTTTGAAGACTTGGCTCCCCTCCCCGCTCAAAGGCTGGGATAAGATTGGGTAATTGCACATTAGAAGTTTGATTGACACCAAGCCTTTGTTGTATTTAATGCTCAAATGTTATAGTTTTAATAGGATTTTAGATGTTGTTTTAACATTTTATTGGAGTTACCCATAGCTTATTAGGAGATGGCTATATGCATGAGAAAGGAAGGAAGGAAGGAAGGAAGGAAGGAAGGAAGGAAGGAAGGAAGGAAGGAAGGAAGGAAGGAAGGAAGGAAGGAAGGAAGGAAGGAAG